>OMPJ01015310.1:0-50233 GCA_900312935.1 Carapus acus | reverse complement strand
TTAAGATTCTGTAGGTTTGAATGTTGAGGAGCTCTACCTGTTACATCTTGGGCAGCGCCTTGAGATAACCTCTGTTATGATTTGGCGCTGTGCAAATAAAACTGAATTGAACTGAATTGAATTCTCCTGTAACAGGGGTGTCAAACTCATTTTCACAGAAGGCCACAAAAGAATGGTGGCTGCCGTCATGGGGCAAGATGTCCTCTGCTTGACGTCATCGGGAAGCAGAGAGATGCGTACGCCGGTCTCAGAGCTGTGCTCCGCTCTACGTCAGCAGGGGGTGGGTGGGCGGTCATGCATTGTTCAGAGGACTGTCCTCCGCTGGTCGACAGCAGAGGGCTACGGGGGTGTGCGCTGCTTGGAGAGGTGTCCTTAGCTAGTCATCAACTCTAGAAGCTGTCCTCCTTTAGTGGGTATGTGCACATTCAAATGAAGGAGAATTACCATATATTGAAACAGCCATTCAAGTGCTCGCTGGCCACATTAAATGATCTGACCCGCGGGCCTCGAGTTTGACAACTACAGTATGTGTTATAATCATAACACAAATCTGGATTGCCTCACAAAGGGTTAAGGTCAGCATAATATGCTGAATATCAACACAAACGCACCTTCACACAAATACTATTAATGTTGTGGCCTTATAAATGCATGAGACTGCCACAAGTTTTCCATGGATGAGATACAGCCTCAAAATTCAATATGCATTCTAAAAAATGTCAACATCAATGACAAAAGTCAATGTTGGAATGTCACTACCTTAACTTTAACATGATTTATTCAATGTTTTTACCCAATTTTGGGCAATAGCTTTTAACTTCGGCTGCAGCCCTGTCGATTTACAGCGTAAGGGGACCCTAACCCTACAGCCTTAAGGGGCCCAACAACATGCTGTGGCGTCCTAGCACAGTTGTTGAACTGTAGCTGAGAGTTTATGTTCTACATCCTCTTTTTCCAAATTGATTAGCTATTTTTCCAAGTCTCAGGTGAACAGCTTATGTAGATTGAAACCTGCATGTTTGAATTTGAAATGCAAAGACACTTGGTAGGTACGTGGCTATGTATATGGGTACTTGATTGATCCATTGATCCTGCTAACTTCAAGCCCGAGTGCTCATAAAATGTTACAAAACGAAGGTCGGAAGAGAACTACACTGCAATATAGAACAGTGGAGATTTCTGACTACTTCAGTGTAACATCAGTGTTGTAAGAGAGTACTAGATATTCGGTACAGTCTATATGTACAGATACAATTCCACTACAATGCAGTCACCACAAAACAATGTATGTATATAAAACAGGTAGAAATATGTAGTACAACATTGATATTGCACTGAGGATAGACAGTATCTTGTGTATTGCTGCTGGAGAGTGTGTTAAGAGCACAACATGCTTACCAAAAACTATGTAGGAGAAAAGGTGACATGCTTGCATGTAGATACAAATGCAGTACTGAACAATTCAAGAGTGCCTTCTAGCAGTGGATACTCAAGTGACACAAAGACATTTAAACAGCTAGATGGAGCATGTATAATTGATTAAAAGATTGTTACTGCTCTTTTAATATGTGTTAGCAACGTGAATCCTCCACATCAAGACATACAATTTTGATTAATGAGGTTGATGTGCATGTCTCAGTTGCAACTCAGTTGCAAGTGACTACCGCATGTTGTGGGTACCAGTATTATGGTTCGGAACACAATGCTGTAGTTGCCACTGATCAGCATTTCATCAACAATATCTATCTATGTCACCTGAGGGAGATATCACATGGTGTAAACACTGGAGCGCTCGTCCAGGGTCAAATGAGTCAGAGTCACACTGCCCAAGCAAGTTCACTAAACAAGGTGAACAATGGTGAATTGTACATACTGCTTTGTGTAGTGAACAAACCTATTTCAAACACAAAAATACAGTAGTGTAAAATACACAATGGCTGACTTTTGTATGTCTCCTTGCATATTGCAAGCAAACATCAACAAGTCTCCAAATTGTGTAAAATGAGAAACATAGCTCTCCATTTCACAAGAAAAATTTATCTGCAGCTTTTGTTTTGTAGGGTTGGTGTTTCTTTACTTTATTATTTCATTGATGTTAGAGTTAAAATGTAACACTGTCAATTCCCTCGGACTTGAAGTCTACTGAACTACTGAAAACTATGATGTTAAAGGTAAGGTCTGGGTTATAACGTACATCTACTGTATTTGTACCACTTATCCACGTGGTCTGAGGGGCAGCATGCTGGGCAAAGGAGCCCAGATGTCCAACTCCCTGGTATCCAGCACGTCTTGTGGATTCCGAAAACATCCCCTGGCCAAACGCAACACAAAATCTCTGTGGCATATTTTGTGTCTCTTTCCAAAACATGACTCCAGCAGCAGAGAGTAATACAAAGCACACTAAAATGTTAGTTTAGCGTGCTTTTGTTCCCCCAAAAGGAATGCTTTTAAGTGTGAAAAATAATTACAACCTCAAAAATCTACAAACGACTGTGAAGAGCGCTCACTCTTTGGGGTAAAAAAAAAAGTTAGCTACTGTATATCCTACATTTTCTTTTATCTAAGTTGATGGTAATGGATATAACAACTTGTCAGATAGCTCTGAAAGGTTACCCAATTTTCCTTTTACCGTCACAATTTGTCTGAAACAGAAATTAACAGCATTCATGTCTACTCTGCCGTGCCTGTGACACAGGGCTAATGACGGTGATAAGTGGTATTATACTGTGGTCTGCAATTGTGACATAGGAGCAAAGTAACAATGTCAGGATAAGACCAATCCAACGCCACCACACATCATGACAGTATTATGGTAAACTTCACAGAAGAAATTACTTAATAGAGTGAAGTGCAGTGAGGTAGTGCACTGAAGTAGTATTTTGTTTCCTTAAACTTAAACACTAATTGTTGGGACATCTTTCTTGGTAAAGACAATCCCTAATTGTGCCTTGGAAAGGCACTCCAGAGAAGCATTAGGTATCTGGCACACCAACACCCCCAGGAGAGTGAGCAAAGATGGCATAGAACTTAGTGCTTATCAGGCCTCAATCACTAGCGGTAACAGGTACTGTATCTCCTTTTTTATGGGTGAATATGGCACACCGTGAGGGTGGGCCCCAATACTAACTGTTTGACCTATACACACCATGAATTTCATACAGAGGGACAGAATGATTTAAACCCCTGCACTGTGTGAACTTGCTACTTGCTTTGCCACTGATAAGGTCCACATAACTGCAGCAAATGCCCAACTACTCCTCTAAGATCCAAGTCTATGCTACTGTTGTTTTGACTCCATGGACAGTCACATTTCTGGCCTAAATTAAAGCCAAATACATGTAGAACTTGCACGTCTTGTTTAATACAAACATTAAAAAGGCAGTAAGTGGAGACAGGATGTACTTTATGTGGGGAGACATAGTGCATTTGATCTACAAATTGATCATGCAAAACAACAGCTAATAGATTGACAACAACCTCATACAGGGGAAATATCAAATTGCCACGAGTGGTCAGAGATCTTCATCAAACACAAGTGATCGATTATTTCCCAGGTTTCTGCAAAATCATGCTTAAAATAACCTGAGTGAAAGTGGGACCTCGCAATGTGTGTGTTGGGGGAGGGGTTTAGTGTTAGAGAAAAGCAGACAGCGTCAGACTGAAGAAGAAGGGAAAAAAGTGGGTGGGGATTAGCTTGTAGCTCTCTCTCCTTAAATGTGAGTTTAAATCTCACATCGTCACTTTGACCACATTGCTAAACCATAAGTCACTCTGGATAAATTGCACAGTTATTGAAAATGTTGTTCCAGTGGGTTGAAGATAGGGTTTTCACTGCAATGACTAATAGTGCTTCACAGTTTTGCCCTTTTCAATGGGATCTGCCCTCAGCTGCTAAACACACACAAGCCCTCCTGTGTAGCTGCGGCTGACGTCAGTCGTCACTTAGCAACAGCCTTTTGGTGTAAAAGCAGCAGTGCTGACGACGTTTTCAAAAGAGGCGCACAGAGGCACAGAGACCAAACGAAATAGAGCGAGAATACAGTAGGGGTGGAGACATGGAATGAAAAGTCACCAGGGATGTTAAATTACAGCATGTATTTGAGTAGAAAATTGATGTGTCAGTGAGAGGAAATGCAAGTAAAAAACAAACAAACATGCAATATCAAATATTCTACACATATATAAAACAAATACTGCAATTTAATCTGTCATCAACAGGGCCATGCTGAAATACAACATACTGTATATACTTCATTTGGTATATTTCAGTCAAACTATGATTTACTGCATTGTTTTATTCAATCTCTACATTCCTACAGCCAAGAAATGGAAGCATGTGCCCCCAGTATCAAATATATCACACCGGCCCTCATCCAAACCCAGGCTGCCCTCCCTCCCTCGACTCTTGCCTCGACACTGGACTGAACCAACAGCCGACACATGCAAGGTTCAATGCCCTCGTCCTGAACTTAAAAAGCCAAACTATCAAAAATGTTTGCATTGTTGCTGCGTAATCTAAATCTCTGGAGATGACCTATGCAAAGAAAGCTCTGCTCTCTCTCCTCTGGCTAAAGAACGCAATGTGTTGAAAACACCGGCGGTCACATGGGAAAGCTCTTGTCGCTTCACATCTTATCTAGAATTTCACATTAGCCTGTGTGAAAGACTGATACAACAATCTCAACAAATTCCCTGAAACAATCCATCGTAAACTGTTCTTTGACACCTCTTTGCACAGTAATTTAATCACTCAAAAACACACAACAGGCTACATCATTTACAGTATATGAATAAAATAGATGAGGTCATTTAATGAAACATTGCAATGAGGCAACAAAAACAATATCAAAGTGAACCAAAGATGAAAATGACTAACCACAAAAAATACTTGATGAAATCAATAATTTTCTTATTTTGTTAAACAAAATCAGAGTATGAGCAAAGGTTGTGAGGACAGTTTTACTGGAAACAGTTCAGAGGCATTAGGCCAAGCTTTGGTAGACCTGCCATGAAAACTAAAGAGCTGCGAGATAATTGCTAGCGATGGTGACGCAAACCGTTGCCATGGTTACCAGTGATTTGGAGTACCCGCTTCAGCATTTCCTCATCTGTTTGCACTCACACCAGCAGGCTGACGATGCAGTCGTTGCATCCTGTTTCAGTCAGCAGTCAGCCAAATGCACGGCACCTCATTTAACTTAACCCTTTATCGCCGCCCCGCTACCACTAAGGACAATTCAAAGGATTTGACCTCTGGCAAAATGGAGGGAGCGCATCTGAAAAATTGCTAGATATGTGGGTGTAATAACAAGAACACTGTCACCAGAGGATGGAATAGAGATGGAAGAGAATTAAAAATCAACAATATCGTCATCTACTCAGGCTATGTTGATATTCTACTCATTAAATATTCACTTGTTCTTAAAGCACCTGGAGTAAAGACCCAAAACACCTTTGATCTTTGCATCTCATCAGTTAGAGATACCTTGAACACAATGGTTAACCTCAAATGATGTTATCATTCAGCCAAACGCCATTTAGGTCGTATTTGAGCATGTTATATTACTCTACAATTCGTCATTGTACTGCTGGATGGACACAATTGCAGGAAACCCTCAATATTTCAGTCCAGATCCTGAAATCCTGACCAGGTAACAGGGCCCGACATACTCTATGTGTTGTCTTAGTGCTTCAAATTTTTGCTTGAATTAAGTGGGCTGAAAAATTAGTTTTTCTGATGAGTGTACATTGTGTTGGCAATGTATCAACCAATGTAAAATCTCATTTGAACCTCTTACACCCAATATTGAACTGAGCTTGGGTGGCCTTGTATGCACAGTATATACTAAAGACACATATAACGTTTGGTTGATTTTTAGTTCAACAAAACAAAACACAATTGGTTTATCTAATATGTTCTAATTAATTTCTATTTTGTATCAAAAATACAACAATGCCTTTGTGGTAAACAAATCCTTTGATAAAATGGCTAGTCAGCTTCTTGGTTGTTCTGTCAATTCAGTCCATTGAATTCAAGAACTGGAACAATTAACAGAATAGTTGCACATGGATATTTTCCCAGTAAAACAAAGATTTACAACAAAACCAAGTACAAATGATGTGTTGGCACCGTGGGTTTTGCACCCGTGTGCCCTCATTTTTGGAGTTGAGAAATGACAGGTGTGGCAGGTACCCCATGCCAACTTGACACCCTTGAATGCTTTGCAACATTTTAGGTTGCCATTTTAGGCACTGTTAACGCAACAATCTCAAGAAGTGGTGGTGCCCCCCATTCTTGTGGTTTCAAGAAAATTCCAGATTGACAAATTAAGGCTATCAAGACAAGATCTGTACCAGTTCTGCAAGAAAATATATCCTGGGTCTCTCTTTTTGTCAAATAAGTTTGTCATACTTCATGCGACGTAAAAATAAATGAAATCTTTCTTTTCTGAAATGTTTTGGAAGAGTTTCTGCCCTTATCAATATAATGAAACATAAAGCTATGCATCAAACTTTTACTATGTCACTGCAAAATCTTTGCCACATTTTTATGATTTCTGTGTATGCTTTTATCTATTTGGTGGAAAACTGACTTGTGTATTTTGAAATATAATGTGAGTGCTAGCAGGCAGGGGTTCACCAGTCTCAGACTATTGTTGAATTGCAGATGGAGTACCAACTCTACCAGGCAATCAGTGTTGTATTTTTTGTCACTAAATTTCATGAGTTTTCCCATTTGACATGGTCAGCGCATTGCTGTCTCAACAGAAATGTTTATCTATGAAATATCAATGTCAATGTCAGACTAAGACAACAAAATAAGTTATCCACAGTACAAAATTAAGTGAAGAATGTGAGGTATATTTAACACCTTCACTTTCAAAGGAAGGAGATTCACTCTACGTTCACATGCAGCTTGATGTGGTCACCACATCCAACCGTATGATTTCTAAGACATGGCTCTCTCCTCTCCCCTCCAAGCAGTCACCCTGCGGTACGTCACTGTCTTGTGACGTCAATGTTATATCATTCCACATGGCTTTAAATGAAAGTGAACGTGACAGCTGAGAGGCTCTATGTTTTCATCGCTCTCTCCTTCCAACCTTTTGCAACTGGCCCCGCTGTTGTCCAGGGGTGGGTAGTTAAACGTTATTTACTTGTGGCTTGTGTACCCCCTCCAAGTGACAAGGGAATCTACTCCTTAAATTCACCCTTCCGTTGCCAGAGTTGCCTCAGGGGTCTCCTTTAACATGTAAACATTATTCAGCTTAAAAGTTAACAAATAAACAGATGTAAAATAAATGAATGATGAGGCTGCCATGGGAACTATAGGAGCGGAAGTGTAATTTTACAACAAATGATGAAATGAAAAGCAAAAAATCCCCCTGCATTCCCATTACATTTCAAGTATCCACAGACTTACACAGCCTGCATATTCAGGAAAATATGTCACTTAATCCAACAGTGGTGTATTATCAACTTGTGATTTCAGTTTTCACAGAACTTTAGGAGCAATGGCAAGACAAGTATTCATCATAAGAAGACCTGCATTCACACACAAGGTAATGACATTTGTGTTTTGTACACAACATTTAATTTTTTTGGTAAATTATTTGCACAGAGATGATATGGTGATGATTTTTATCTGCATCAATTTAGGAGTCTTGACATCATCGGTGCACTAGGTATGAGGATCCTTAAACATACTGTATAGCATCTACGGTGGTGTCTATGTACTGTACATGTACATACACTAACCCATGTTAAGAACAGGGTATATATTCCTCATGCAACCTAACACATCAGCACAAAATACTGGAGTCGCTTTTTGTCTAAAAAACATTCCTTTTTTTTTTTTCAAAATCACAAGAACCACCTACACAGGAAAATGCAATTTCATCAATATTGGGTTGCCTGACAGATTTTGTGGTAGTCATAATCTTGAGGGGGGCATGTTCTCTATCATGCAGCTGCCTGGTTGTGCAGTACATGTGATTTTACCTTTATTCAGAAAAAAAATAAAGGCTCCAAGATGATTCTGAACATGATATCAGCATTATATACCTTGAACCGTCATCTCTGCTCCTCAACGAGTGCATACAGACTGATCATTTATGTAATTCATATACTGTCAAACATTTTGCTGGTTTGCTGATAGATATTACAGCACATACTTAGCAACATCACATGCTCTAAATCGTCAACGCTTGACGTCCTACATTGGTCAGCCATGATTCAGACACTAAACTGAGACAAAAGGGAACTATGTGAAATTGTACAGTAATGTACAGTAATGTAAATAAGAACTGGCCATTGTTAGTACTGCACTATACTGTAGTTGTACTTGCTTGTATTGTGCTGAAGGTGCTCGTAGGTGTCCAGTCCAGTCTATAATGGGTGGAATCCACAGGATAAGCTGGTCTGAAGTGTACACCAATTTCTACTGTTTTATTCATTTATCAGGTTGCTGAGGTG
The DNA here is from genome assembly GCA_900312935.1 of Carapus acus. NCBI lineage: Eukaryota > Metazoa > Chordata > Actinopteri > Ophidiiformes > Carapidae > Carapus > Carapus acus. The sequence goes on along the minus strand of OMPJ01015310.1, from coordinate 41,758 downwards.
GAGGGGCTGGGAAACGGATGGGCAAACATTATATCACCACAGTGGTTGTGCCTAATTCACTGAGGCACAGCAAGAACAGTTTGCTTGTCTGTTTCAAAGCTAACGCATGGAAAGGAATTATTTAATCACACTCCAAATTACAAATACCGCTAGACTCCATCCAGAAAAAACTGTCTGGTCCAGGCATTTTTTAAGTAGATGTCTATCTGTCTCAAGGGGGTACATTGTGATTTCATGTAATTGTAATACAATATTCATTGCTCTTGTTAGGTACTGCACTTGCTGTTTTGTAATACCAACCACCAACTTGGGGTAGTTCTACCAATGCCTGTACAAATTGCGTTTTAGTGATATTTTTTGCAAGCTTGGTCATCTGAGCACAATGAACAGAACATGTCAAAATAATCTCAAAAGTTATATGAAGATATATCCACAGTGGTCTAAAAATGTGGTTTCATCTGTTATGGCTGTCTTAAACTGCAATATATATCACTGCATCATGACACACTATTAAAACAATAGATATCTCAATAACATGTTATCAAAGAAAATTGTGAGACTATTTGTGATTTGTGACCTAGCTGCAAAGAAAATCATGTCCTAGTATATGACGTGAGGAGCTCTACTTCTCTGTACCTATTTTTGCATCTCCGCCGACCCGATTTCATGCAAGAATCTCAGTGATAGACAAGCCTGTTCCTGTCACAGTTAAAAAGTCGGTAGTGGTAATTAAGGGCAGCAGCCTGAAGCTCGTCTTCACCAGAAACTCAACACCTGTGATACACGTGATTTACCAAGTCACAGACAGTGGCTGATTCTTATGTATTCAGATATCAGTGGTAGGGATGAGCAAATCATCTATGTATTCAATAACGAAATTTACACAAAGTAGGAAATTGTATTACCCTTCTGTAAAGTTCTGAATTACATCCCATCGATCACTGTCTTAAAATACAAATTTGTGAAAATAACTATATCGACGAGAAGGATTAGCCAGAAATGATGGTTACCTACTGCTATCTAACAATCGATATGCCAAAAAGACAGATATGCTCAGACGGATGATGTGGCGGATGGAAGGTCAAATTTGACAAACCATGACGTCCCAGGAACCATCCATCTGAATGGATGAGCTAGGGAGGGTACAACTTAAGCTCTTGTTCACATTTGTCTGACAAAGCATTGTACTTTTTACCATTCATTCCTGACCATTCTCTCTGATCCTCTGCCGAAAAGTAATTTCACCTTTTGCCAGTCTCATTACACACTGATGGTGCACCTCTAAATACAGCCACTTCAAAAAAGACAGAAACACCTATTCCTTCAGCTAGAAGATGGGGCATCCACATCCATAGTAGAGGGCAGCAGTGAAATTATTGTGCTCATAGCACAGATGTGGCAAATGCTGTTTTTAGATACTGTGTAAGGATCAAATGTGAATATAATATCATCCGTGAGTAACAAGTAACACTTTTCCCATATACTATAGATGTGTGCACCTTCACCTATCTGTCTTTGGCCAGTAACATTAATCTCATTATTTATCATTTCCTTATCAATTCAATGCTTCTGTGTCTGAGGCATGGCTGTGCAGTAGAAAGGTGGCAAGGAAACAGAACGGGTCAAAAACAAGTAACCACTAAGCCACATTTCGGGACTTCCACATATGCTCACTCACAGACGGTTATTAGCTTGATAAGATTTGCCTCCATAAATCTGTTCTCAGTCCACCTGTTTGGTTTGTGTCTTGTAGCCGGGTACAGAGATAGTTTCCACTCCTATGACTCTTGCATAAGAACAAAACAAAATTCATATTACAAAAATACCTGTGCAGAGCTGCTGCATTCTATTCAATTTGGGGAGAAAATAGATTACAACTGAGATTTGGGATACACAATATGATTTCACAATGTATTTTCACATGTATTTTGATGCATATCACAAGTTGTGTTTATTCTTATATCTGTCTGTGTTTTGCAGAACATATACAGAATCAGTGTGGGGGTTTGTTGATTTTCTTTTCTTTTTTTTTTTTTTGCTATTTGACAAGTGACATGTTGCACATTAACAAAAAACTGCACTGACTTACTTCAGACGTCAAATTCAAGTCTTGAAATTGTCCGGCCCTAAATAAATTCATATGGATTGAAGGTCTAAATTTATGTCATGCTTAACACTAAGATAGTTCAAAGAAACAGCAATGATAATATTCCAAAATGTAATGCCATCAATTTTCACGGCTATATTCCCATAGAGAGACAATGTCAGCTTGCTGCCAACCTTTTACTCTAACATGAAAACAATGAATACGGCACTCCATATTTGAGCATTTATCAACAGTATGTATATTTGGTCTATTTTAGGAAATGTGAAAAAAAATTGTGAGAGATACATTTTGTTGGGCTTCCCACGACACAGTGATTACACACCAGAATACACAATACCAGACCAAAGTAAATCATTAGAGTGACAGACTGTGGGGCAAATGTGATGCAGTTCACAATTGTCTCATACAATATAGACCACTGCATGAAAACGATAGGGGTGAATAACTTTACGGCGTAATTTGAGACCTACACGTATTGCAGCCATAGTAGTAGGCCTCAGAACGAGAATAGTCGAGAGAGAGAGATGTCTATTGACATGAGAACACCTGCATGACCAACGTGTTACTGACAGCACAGTAAAACCTTCTTTGGAGTCTTAATAACTAAGGGCACCACGCTGCTTACTAGTCTAATATTAAGACGCTTTATTTTGGCGACACTACGTTGACAGACAACAGGGGCCACCCACATTTTAAATCATGACTTAGTTAGGAAACTAATGATTCCACTCCTTTCCCGACAAAATTAATGTTGCTATGGTCAAGTTGTCATATGATGATCCTAACACCCTACAACCGTTGCCTTGTTTGTGCGGATGCATTTACCACTTGGTGAGAAATGGACTGAGATACAAAATAGAAATTCATAGCAAGTAAGCTCTGTAAAAGACGGCGTAAAAGAGGTCCGTAAAATACCAACAGTGCAAAAAATCTGAAAAGTCATTCCTAACACCCTGTGAATATCCTGGACTAAATTACAGTACGACTGTGCTGGTTTTACAGAACTATGTGCAAAAAAATAAACATCGTGTGTAAGTGTGCGCGCGCTTGAGCCTGCGTGCGTATTCATACTGAAGTTTGGCCCATTCACGAGGACGCCTCGTTTTCCAAATACGGTATTTTCCTTTGTCTGGTCCGTTTAGCGAGCGCTATGTGTTTTCTCCCGGTTGGTGCACGCGTGAGCCGGCGGGCCTACATGAGTCGTGCAGTCGGTCGGACCTACCTGTTCCCTGGATATGCACGGTAACGACGGTCTGCGAGGCATTTTACAACTGCCATAATAGCTGGTCGTCGTCTCCCCCAGAGAGACACAGCTGGACCGTCTCCGGGGTCTGATCACCGGGACCTTCTCCTCGGCACCGCTGACTCCGGTCGTTGCTTCCCTGGACGGGTAGTACCGCTCAAAACACAGCCCCAGTAGAGATCCAGAAACCCCCGCGGAGCAAGCGAACAGTGGTCTGAGCAGAGGTGGTAGTCCGCTCAAACTTGTGAAAGAAAAAAACCACATCACGCTGGCAAAAAGCAGGGTAACAACGCTGTGTTTGAGTTTCAGCGTGGGGAAGAGTGTGAGAAGACCCACACATCCCAACACGAATAACAACCTGCCCACCATTTGCATCTGGTGCTGTTCCTCTCCCCATTGCAAAAAACGCAAAACCAAAAAATCCCCGAGGTAACACGATGGTGGAAGTGACACCAGCCAACATTTCTTAATCTCCCTCTTAATCGTCCTCAAGTAAAATGTTAAAAAGAAGAAAGCACATCCTATGCTGAAGAGAGGACTGATGGACTGGGAGAACCCCGACAAAAAAGTCCGCAGATCCAAAAGCGAGTCACTTTGCGAGCTCCTGGATACGAGTAAAGAAACTGCGAGAATAACGAAGGCGCCGATGTAAATAGCTGACACCTTGAACAGTTTGGAATTAAGAATGTCTTCGTTGCAAAACCCACACACGTTGAACAAAAATCCTCTGTGATGGTCCTGTTTGAGGGGGGTGACGCAGCTCTTCACATAGCCGTTCCTGAAGCCCTCTGAGCTGTTTACACTTCCAGCTCCGTCGGGGTGCCTCGTTTTACTGTGCAAAATATCTCCTTCCTCCCGTGCAGCCATGATTCGGCTGAGGCCCTTCGTACCCACACAAAAGTTTCCGTCTCCTGGATTTCACGCCGTGTTAAGGCTGAAGTACATGACAGCAGTCGTACTCCATGGTCACTCAAACGTGCTCCAGCACTTGGACTAAAGAAAGAAGGTGAGATGTTGTTTTTACAGAAAATGGGCTCTCTGTCGCCGCCTACAGGGAGAGTTTCAGCGCCTACGGCTTTTATAATGGACCAGTTTGGACTGCAGCAGTTTTCCGTCGGACATCACAGTTGGGAGCCTCACGTTTACGGTGAAAATAGAGTTGACAAACCATGCCAATAACAGCAAGTATCATCAATAGCGACATCCACTACCGTTTCTTTTACATGGCGTGGAATGCAATTGATATGTCACAAAATACTTGATTCAGAATGTCTAATATCTGTGCCCCCTTGGTCTTTACACTGCACGACAACTACGTAAGTGAAAAATCCAATATAATATTTCACACTAAATTTGCAGATGTGATACAAGTATGAATGCACGCAGCAGCGACTATATTCACTACAGTAGTGTTTACTGAATATATTCAATAAATTTGAATATATTAGTCAGTGAAATTATCAACATGACCTATGAATACAATCATACGCTTATTTTGTGTACTTTTACATAAGCATTTTTGATTTCCAGTGTTGATCGATCTTGTCACTGAATCAGTCACAGAAATTTAAGCATGCCAAAAACTACAGTCTTCCCTCTGTTTAAGACCATTGAGTTGAAAATGTCTTTTGATGAGCTGCAGAGAATGGATGATGCAGTGAATTTTGTGAATCACTGTCCAATCCTTGTTTATCCTCTCCTAACTAGCTGTAGCTGTCCACTAGGAAGAGCCACAGATAATTGAAATTGTGATTCACGAGTCTTTCTCTTAGCTAACGCTTCGTGGTTGATGTAGTTTCAGGAACATGGGTACATAAAACCAGAAAAGGATATATATTCAGAGAGAAATATATTGGAATATGTAGAATAGATAGAAAAAAATAGATTATGAAAGATCTGAATTATATGCAGGTAGACAACAAAGTTCGATTGTAAATAGTAATTGATTATCATGGTAATGATAACAATATCATCAAGAATGAAAATAGGGATAAGCACTCAAGCTTGGGAATTGAGGACACGATGATATATCCTGTCTATATAGTGCTCCAAAAAATAAAAGGAATTCAATGTAACTTCACTTCAAATCGACTTGTCCAGTCAGGGAGCAACACTGACTGACCTTCATTGTTTTAATTTCTATGTCAATTCCCACAATGTGATGAATACATTTTTTTCGTGGATGTATTGTGGATCTGTTGCTTTTGCATTCTCTTTATGTTTGTAAGTAGAAATATTACCTCCCACTCACTCAATCCCTTTGAAAGCATTCTTGTTTCGCCAAAAGACTTAGGTTCTCCTCCAGAGACCTGGGAGCTGAAATATGTAACGTAATATTTCAGCTGCTCCTAAAGCCTAGACTGACATTTCAGCTGTTGCTCCTAGAAGCTGCTGGAGCCATGCTCTCAGTCTGAGGGGTAATGCTCCAGTCAGCCTGAACTCATTCAGACATTCACATTCTCTCTGTCAACCACCTGGTTATGGTGCTCCATGCATGTCTCACCAGCATCTTGCACCCTGCTGTGATGTACTGCACTATCGCTGACGTTTCTTCATGCAATCTGCCCCTGCGGCCCTGTCTAGTGTGGTAGACCTCTGTTGACAGTGTGCTCACTGCCTGCTCTTGTGTAGATGCTTTCTTGAGCCGTGATTACTGCTTGTAAGTTGTCTTTCAGTGCCATTGGTATGTTTTTGTTAGTGTAAATCCATGCCGAGGCTTGTCCATCCATGATGCCAACTCTTGCTTCTCATCATACATGATACCTTGAGTTTCTGTTTCCTGAGATATTCACTCAGTGGTTCATCAGTAGTGGTAATTTCCTAATTCTTAGGGTTTTGCTGTTTCATCTTAGATGGTGGTTCTTATGCTGATCAGTTCTTAGCCTCCCTACTTCCGGTTTCTGTACAGTCACAGAAAGCGGACTCACACGGGGCTGCAACATTATTCCAGCAGGGAATATAATCACACATCAGGAGTCACGAATCTTTTATTGTCATTATAGCAACTGAATTGTGCAATGAAACTAAGGTGCTGAATTCCGGTGCAAAGGAATAGAATGAGGGGGGGAAAAAGATATAAGAAGGGTCTATTTACAGAGGAAATGTATATTCTGACAATATCTCCAGTATAAATGTATAGATATAAATGTAAGTATAAATGTCAAAAATAAAAAATGTCTTAAATAACTACATAAATGATAGCAGCGGTGACAGGTGCGAAGAGTTGACCCGATTGTTTTGAGATTAATTGTAGTTTTTTTAACCTATCATTTGCTATGAACTGTTAATAATGACAACAACAACAACAACAACAACAACAACAATAATAATGAGGTGACTCATCGCTGCAAGGTTAAAGCTGTTTCTAGGTCTGGTGGTACTAGATTCAATTGCCCCAAAACGCGTGCCTGAGGGCAGACACTGGAACAGTCTGTGAGCCAGGTGTGACGGATCCTGGAGGATCCTTTTTGCACCTCTCCTGCAATGACAACTATAGAGTTCTTGCCTTGAGAGGAGAGGACTGCCAATGATTCTCTGGGCGGTCTGGATGACCCTCTGGAGTTCCTTCCTCCGCGTTACTGTGCTGTTGGAGAACCATGCACAGAGACCATAGGTGAGGATGCTCTCTACCGTGCAGCGATAGAGGGATTTCAGAAGTTTGTGGTGTAAATATGTGGCATAACGTGGGTGTTTAGGGCTTGGATTTTGATAACCATTCAACAGACTCAACACAAACTGCTTAACTCTTTGTGGGTACTCTGTGTAGCTGTTGTTCTCATAGCCTCCCCGTGTTTCCCATTTGCCTATGGAATGCCCAGGTTTTTGTAGCTATCCCTTCAGTTCCCTACAGTTGTGATCATCCTCTCTCTCTTTATTACCATGCTACCACTTTTCTTAAGTGCGAATGACACCCCAATGTCTGTGCTGTAGATCCTGAACAGGTGGATCAGTGAGTTGGTGTCCTGCTCATTCTTGGCCTACGACTCCCATGTATAGGGGGTGAACTTGTGCGCCTTGCTTTGAGTGGGCCTCAAGTGGTTCTACATGGTTCCACTGAGTTCAGGATGAGGGCTCTTTGGGTTCTGTTGATTTTACAGTTGTAAGCACTGGAATACTTAGCCAGCAGTTGCCTCTTATTAGTTTGGATGCTGTGTGTCGAAGTAACAACAGCCTTTACATCCTCTGAATATCCCCTCACATATCACGGTTTCTCTAATAACAGCTCTATCAATGTATGCGTGCGTGTGTATGTGCGGGCGAGAGTCCAATACCTTTCCTTTGTGGTATCTTGACCTGGGCGAGTATAAGACACAACAAAAGAATATGTCTATCAAGGCATTTTAAGTAGTTTTGGCACAAGAGCACTTTGCTCTCTGAAAGTAACAATAATCTTTGTACTCACATAACATTAGATCACTGACATGGCAGAATTATATTACAATGAACGGTGCTGTACTCATATGATTGATATGTATATTTTGTGTAATGTTGTCCTGGCTTTATCAAATAAGTCTACCTTTCATCACCTTCGGGGGAGCTGCCTCTGAATCTTTAGTATCAGTGTTGCCGTTTTGATGCTAAGGAGCTGTTTGTCATGTTTTGAAAATTCAAAAATTTTGATGACTGCAGTATTACACAGTGAGTTACATTACAACATCGCGACAGGTTTTGCCCACTTATGCGAAACAATATGCTTGCTTATGTCAATAATGGCGCTGTAGTTTATTTTCCTTATTCTGTGGTCATTATTTCAGCAAACTGCTTAGGTACGTTTGACGGCGTAGCGCTTCGCCTTTGAGCCCTCCGGCTCACCGTAGGAATGATGTGGCTCAGACTGCGATCTTCCACGTCACTCGGAAGTGGTTGAGATCCGCATAGACAGTTCGACAAAGAGAGCGTTTGAGTCACTCATCCAGATGTAAATACAAAATCCCGGTCACCTCCACTCACCACAGAGGAAAATCGTGAAATAAGGTAAGTTAATTTAGACTGATTGAAACGAACTCGTGTCTGTACCCACCTTTGGTGTGTAGACTGTTTGCCACTGTCCCCCATTACGCTGTTCGACAGGCCGGGACAGTAAGTAGCACAGGCTAACGAGTTCGCCACGCATTGCATTTTGACTCATTCAAGACCCTGCAATTCAAAATTGACTTTGCTTTATATCGTCTATGTTTCACAGTATTCGGTCCAAAGTCTTAGCTGGTATGCTAGAAACTGCATCGTTGTGGGAAAGAACGTTGTTATTCTCAGCATGAATCCACTGGATTTACAAATGTCAAATTTAGTAAATTTGCATGCTCGTTAACAGACATAATGCATTTTTCTATCGTATCCGTAGGATGGGTCTGTTAAATTTTTGTAGATAAGGTACGTTGTTTTACAAAAAATAACAAATAAACAAAAAACTTAACAAAATAAAGAATCTTGAAGTTCAAGAGGAAATTACGAGGACATTGCCGTATGTCGTGCCTCATTTCATCACGCATCCGGTAATTGCAAACATTTTTCAATAGCGGGGTCCTAGTAGAAGGGTAACACTTCAACTCCAGGATATATAAAGCTTCAGCATCGTTGGTCACTCTCTTGACCTTGGTTTGTTAAGGGTGAAAACGAGATCGACAACGATGAATGTGAAGAGTAGGTGATTATTTCAGACAGTAGTCGGGGATATTCTGTTTTAGAAGTCTCTCATTTTTCAGAATTCTCCAATCAAATAACACTTTGGTTTTACACAAGTAGGTCCTGCCTCCTCTTATGTCCAACACACCTTTGTCAGAGATACTGTAGTAATAAATTGATTGTCAGAGATAATGATGAATAGTGAATATTCCCACATCAGACTTCCAAAAAATGTCAAAAGAGCTACTTATTTTTTTAAATAATAAGGTCAATGAATCATTGTAAAGATGGTTTGTATTAGTACAGACTTTTGAGTGTGCATTGCTACATCTGTTATCAGAAACCTGCCAAATAAAAATGGATTGGCTGGAGTATCTGAATCCTGTTTTGCACTTTTCCACAAATCGTTTTGCTCCTGTGATATCCTGCAAAAATTGATGTATCACAAAATTGATATCAGTTGTCTCTTTTTTATCGTTATTCATCAGCAGTCAACATTCATCGGCACTCCACAAGGCTGATCCAAATCCAGCAGCAAAATGACGGCTGCAGAGAATGTTTGTTACACCCTGATCAATGTTGCATCTGACTCAGAGCCCCCATCTGAAGTCAGCCTGAAAGCTGATCTAGGCAAGTATTTATAATTGTAAATTGTGAGTAGTTATCACTTGACAAATAAACCCAAGATGTTTTGTATTCTTTGATATGATGGCACCAGTGTTTTTTGCCACCTCTATATGGAGACATGAAAGTTGTACCTATGTGTCTCTGCAGAAAAGGGGGAGATAAAGGCAAAGACTGAGGCCCTGAAAAAGGTCATCATCATGATACTCAATGGGGAGAAGCTGCCAGGTTTATTGATGACAATAATTCGCTTTGTCCTGCCACTTCAAGACCACACCATCAAAAAGCTGCTGCTAGTTTTCTGGGAGATAGTTCCCAAAACAACTCCTGATGGCAAGCTACTCCAGGAGATGATACTGGTCTGTGATGCCTACAGAAAGGTATGTTGATTCTTTGATCCAAAGGGCAGTGCTTGGTTGCACTATTTAAATAAGTTAAATATTTGGTGGGTGGGGCACTGGACACAGATCCATTCTAATCAAACATATTTGCTGCTGGTCAGGGATTGCTGTGTGTAACATTGTCACACAGCGTTGTCTGTAACATCGGTGCTGACTGGCTGTCAGCCAGTGTTTTCAAGAGACGAACACTCTTGCCAGCTAGCACCAATGTTACCGATGCCTTAAAATCAAATGCAATATCATGTGATTTACCAAAAAGCCTCACCGTTTTGGTAGTAGCAGGTTTTCTTGTAATAGGGGAGACTGGGGCTTGTTGTCACACTTTTACACTGTTGTGTGTTTACAAAAATATGTCTACCAGAAGAAAGACCAATGTCTCAAGTTTGTATTTTGTATTCATGCCATTTTCATATCTTATCTCTAACACCCTATACAGGTTAAGCTGTCTCAATGGATTTTGCAACGAACAAAACAAGGGCAAAATTATTGTTGTCGTTCTTATTTTACTTGAACATGATCACTGAGGTCAGGCATTGAAAAGTATTGTCATTGCACTTGTAAAAGTCATTGAATATGGGCATGAGAGTTACTCATGCATCTTCCTCTGTATGCTCAGATTCTTTAATCTGAGCCACACCTACCTGGATGACTTAAATCAGGGCTCTCCTCACCATGAGGAAACGTCAGATTCAATGCAGTGCAAATGGCATTGCAAAGTTGGCTCAAAGTGGCTAAACTGAGGTAGGTGGCTGAGTGTGTGTGTCTTACAGCTTTGTGGATTAAGCTATCCCTTAGCCTGCTTGTCCTCGGCCGGAGACTGTTCCCCAGTCTGTTCCCCGACGGCAAGAGACTGAAGAAGCTGTGTACGGGGTGTATGGTGTCGCCTGCGATTTGGAGTGCTTTGCGAGACAGGTGTGTGTTGTAAATGTCCTGTAGCGAAGGGAGTGGGGCGGATCCTCTCTGCTGCTCACTTTATGCGCTGCAGTGTCGTTAGGCAGGACGCTGTACAACCCCCGTGCCATGCAGTTATGCCGCTGGACAGGATGCTCTCGAATGTGCCCCGGTAAAAGCAGCGCATGATGGGGGCTGGAGCTTTGGTTCTGCTCAGTTTTTGGAGGAAGAAGAGGCGTTGGTTAGCTTCCTTGGCCAGTGATGTAGTGTTGGCTTTCCAGGAGAGGTCCTCAGTGATGTGTGCACCAAGGAACTCGGTGCTGCTCACTCTCTCCATGACCGCGCTGTTGATGGTCAGTGGACGATGCTGGGTGTGCACTCACTCAATTGCTTGAATGACACGCAAACGCAACCATCAACAAAATAATTGGCCCCATTCAGATTTTCTAGGTTTAATAACAGGACCACGGGCTTGCCTGCGTGGAGTGAGATTGTGCGTGAGAGTGTGAATGTCCCTGTATTTTGGCCCTGTGATGGATTTGAGACTTTTTCAGGTTGAGTTTTCTCTCTAGAGGCTAGAGGAAGTAGCTCTGATCGTCAGCCTTACCTCCTTTTTCAGCCATTTTGACATAAAATGGCAGCATGGAATATGCACCGGACTGAAGTCCATAGGAACTCGTTATTTTTACCTTCGAATACCTGTTTGCTTTTTTTCAAATAACAGATCCAACTGAACTACAAAAAAGAAAGTATTGGTTCATGATGAAATTTAAAGCAGTCCAGAATTGTGATCAAAGTTTCTATCAAGATCGATTTATATACTCTTCAACAAAAAATGACAAACAAATTTCCTTGCTAATCAGACATCCGAATCACAGTTCTGGCAGACATCGACTGATTTGCCAATTGCCTCTTCCACGGGTGTGTCAGTCAGAATAACAGTTTTTCTGTTTGATGACGTGACAATTTACCCCAAGATGACTCGGATATGTTGCCCCAAAGTACCAGCTCTAGCTTAAAGTTATCTTATGACAAAACAATGACTGAGATATAACAGAATGCCTTAATCTCTCCTCTTACAAGCCCACACATCAGTATGAAGATTTTTATCTGAAACATTATTTTTAAATATACGAGGTTTAATTTTTTTTTTACTTAGGATGTTCAAAAGGGTTTCCTGACACTCGCCTATACTCGCCATGTGCTACCCTCCTCTCAGTACATGACATCAGACAATGAAAAGGAAAAAAAAACTAGTATTCCGCTTTTTAGTTGCCCCCACTGGTGGGGAAGAAAATTGCAGTGTGACAACTAACCCGTGTGACATCAAGCCCTAGTTTCCCCTGCAGTATGCATTTTTGTCCTCACGATCACTCATTACTTCTTCTTCATCTGCAACAGTGGACAGATTCCTTCTGTTGGGACTTTTTGAACTTGTAAATCCCAAGGTCTTGTCGCAATTAACGCTACAATTGTTGCAGGAAATCTGCCCCAGGCAGGGAACAACATTTACTTTTGTGAAATGTGTGCCATTTAATAGAATACTGTGGAATTCCCACCAACCAAACGTGTGATATCTGTATTGTGTTGGCCTGACAGTGCACCACTTGCTCCCCTTCAGCTCCTGTCCAGACATCTCACATGTCATTAGTTGCCTTCCAACAACAACAACAAATTAAATTACATCAGCATCCACTGTTTGATTTAACATCTGTATTACTTATCAATGTGTACCATCACTCTTTCTGCAGTGTGTAACAAATGCATTTGGATTAAGGTTTTGATTTGATTGCTGCTCTGTTTCAATACTCAGAGCTTGTCTGAAATATCCTCCTAGAACTATTGATTGTTGGCCGCTAAATATCAGAACTTCCTCTGAGCAGGAGGTTGTGATTACAACCCTTCTAATGATCTGCTTATGCTTGCCTTGTAGCGAATGGCAGATATATCTAAAAATCTAATTGCCAGTGGGCACAATATTAGACACAGCTGTCTTTTTCGGTGGATTTGAACCAGCCATACTGGATGTATCAAATAGCAATAATGTGGCTGCATTTTAATCAGAATAATCGTAATATGATTTCTTGAATCATCTTGTAGGACCTCCAGCACCCAAATGAATTCATCCGCGGCTCCACCCTGCGTTTCCTTTGCAAGCTGAAAGAATCTGAGCTTCTGGAGCCTCTCATGCCAGCAATCAGGGCTTGCTTGGAGCACCGACATAGTTATGTGCGACGTAATGCTGTTTTGGCCATTTACACCATCTACAGGTTAGAAGATTTAACTATTTTTCTTTGGTCACTTGTCTCAGTTTCAAATGATTTGCATAGTGTATACCTCACTCAAAAACACTGACTGGGTGATCTCACTATTGTCTCAGGAATTTTGAACATCTCATCCCTGATGCCCCAGAGTTGATCCATGACTTCCTTGTCAATGAGAAAGATGCCAGCTGTAAGAGGAATGCTTTCATGATGTTGATTCATGCTGATCAGGTCAGTAGGTCATTGTCATTTTCTACTGTTCCTACCAGTGGATCTTGCAAGGCCTGCTTGTGTTCTCTGACAGCAGATACCTTTACTTTGCAGGATCGAGCTCTGGACTACCTGAGTACTTGCATTGATCAAGTTCATACCTTTGGCGATATTCTGCAGCTAGTTATTGTGGAGCTGATTTACAAAGTGAGTTGTTTGTGATTGTATTGCACTCATGCAATGGAGCTTCCCTGTCAGTGTGCTAAATTCAATGCTATGGTGTTAACTCACCCCTTGACTCTGATCAATTTCCATATGCATGGCCTTGAAAGCTGACGCAAGCCATGTTGAGGGAAGTTCATGCTCTGTACCTCTGCTTTGTAGTGATCCTTCAGTGTGCTGGGGTCTGTAAGGCTGCAATTAAATGCACGTTTCAAACATCATAGAAGTTGAAAAATGTTAAGTCCCCCTCACTTGGAAATGTCACTTAGAACACTTACAAAAATGTTGCAACAAACATTAACTCGTTTTAGCAACCACTACCAGTATGCCTTAGTCTCACTTCATCGGTTTCCTTTCGCCAGAGTGCTGCATACAGATTTTGAGAGGTGTATATCTCTTCATAGCACAGTACAAACCATGTTGTTGTGGTGTGTTTGTCTCACAGTTTTTATTTTCAGTATCAGTGTCACTGTCAGTCCCTCGTGATATTGCATCATGAGGAGCCAACATTGAAATAGCAAACATGGCAGTGGTTAAGCTCCATAACTCCACAAGTCATTTTAAAATGTCTGCCATTTCTACTGCCAACTGTTAGGTGTGCCACGCTAACCCCTCGGAGCGAGCTCGTTTTATTCGTTGCATCTACAACCTGCTGCAGTCCTCAAGTCCAGCTGTAAAGTATGAGGCAGCTGGCACACTCGTAACCCTCTCCAGTGCACCCACTGCTGTTAAGGTACTGTATCAGTCAAAATTTTTGCTAACAGTTATTTATATTAGTATATACAGTATATATATTAGTATAAGTCTGTGTGTGCCTGTCTGTGTGTGTCATGTGCTCCATCTTTGAAAGCGCCATGAGATAACTTCTGTTTTGATTTGGTGCTATACAAATGACATTGTATGGAATTAATGCTGACGTTTTTAATCAAGCACTTTCTTTTCTGAATTTTATGGTCTTTTGGTCTCTAGGCTGCTGCCCAGTGTTACATCGATTTAATTATTAAAGAGAGTGACAACAATGTTAAGTTGATCGTTCTGGATCGTTTGATTGAACTGAAGGAGCATCCTACTCATGAGCGTGTACTCCAGGTACTTAAAAGTGTGGATTTGGTTAATTTTTTAGCAGTTATGCAAGAAAACTTAGATCGGGTCCAATGCGCGTAATATTGCAAAGTTACACCAATTGAAATTTTCCTTTCTGTTTTTGTTCTTAGGACCTTGTGATGGACATCCTGCGTGTTCTCAGTACACCTGACCTGGAAGTGAGAAAAAAGACCTTGCAGCTAGCGTTGGACCTTGTTTCATCTCGCAATGTTGAGGAGGTGCATTCCATGTCAATGAAAGCTGGCAGTGTTCCTATAAAAGACACCAAGCAGGTGGCAGTTATGATAATCCCTGTATTTTCTGTCATCATTTTCAGTTAGTGATTGTTTTGAAGAAAGAGGTCATCAAGACAAACAATGTCACAGAACACGAGGACACTGATAAGTACCGACAACTGCTCGTACGCACTCTCCACTCATGCAGTGTGCGCTTCCCTGACATGGCGGCTAATGTAATTCCTGTGGTGAGTATCGTGTCCTCCGTTTATACACTGTAACTGTAGTTGACAACATTTGTTTTTTAGAGTATTGATGAGACTGTATACAACAAGGAATTTCTGTGTTCAAACAATCTATAGCTCATGGAATTCTTAAGTGATACTAACGAGGCAGCTGCTGCTGATGTGCTGGAATTTGTTCGGGAGGCCATTCAGAGGTTTGACAACTTGAGAACCCTCATCATCGAGAAGATGTTGGAAGTTTTCCATGCAATCAAAACCGTCAAGTGAGGAAATCTTTTATTTATAATACTTGCATTACATTATGATAGCTAGATAGCTAATTGCTAATATTTTGATGTATTTCAATGTACCTATGTATACTGTACATTGTTAAGTAGAAAGGAAAGTCGTGCTTGATTAAACCTCCTGAAGGGGAAATTTTAGAATTAACATTTCAGTGTGAATATTAGGGCAAATTACTGCATGAATACCAGTAAGAATACCATCAACAATGCCACCATCAAATGCTTTTCAAACAAGTCTGATAATTCTTGATTTTTATAGTTCTTTTATAGTTTACAGTTGTAACATATCTGTTCCATAGTTTGCTTTGACAATCCATTCTTAACATTTAGACAGATCTTGCATTTGGCAGTTAAGATGTGTATTACTTCAATTCACACTCATTATCATTGACATCTCTTAGGATTTACAGAGGGGCATTGTGGATCTTGGGAGAATATTGTAACACGAAAGATGATATCCAGAGTGTGATGACAGAAATTCGCAGATCGTTAGGAGAGGTGTGTTTCCTGTTTTCATTTGTCAAACATTTTAAATGAAAAGCCATTTCAAAGCCTTCAGGTAGTTCAAATTTACCCATACCTGACACCTGTTCTTTGGATTTACAGATCCCAATCGTGGAGAACGAGATAAAGAAAGAGACAGGCGAAGTGAAGCCAGAAGATGAAGTGAGTGCAGCTCCAGCCCAAAAGTTGGTGACTGAGATGGGCACCTATGTGACACAGAGTGCGCTCAGTTCCTCCAGGCCTTCAAAGAAAGAAGAGGACCGGTAAATACTGAAAAGTGAAATGTCATTTGTGAAATATGAGATAGATAGATGTCCAGCTCGATTATGTGGGTATCTTACTCCTTACCTTGCTCAGTAATTCACAATTACTTGTTTCAGACCACCACTCAGGGGATTTCTGATGGACGGAGACTTCTACGTGGCAGCTTCATTGGCCACCACATTAACTAAAGTGGCCTTGCGATATGTCGCTATTGTTCAAGACAAAAAGAAACAAAATGTAAGTTGGTAATCATTCAATTTCATGAATGGCATATACTATGTTAGAATTACGAGAAAAGGGTTCTTATTGAAGTCGATGCTCATGTGCCTTAACTGTGCTCTTTGGTTGCCTCTGCCAGTCCTTTGTTGCTGAGGCTATGCTTATCATGGTCACCGTCTTGCACCTCGGTAAATCTTCGCTGCCGAAAAAGCCAATCACGGATGATGATGTCGACCGGATCTCGCTGTGCCTGAAGGTGCTATCAGAGTGCTCACCCCTCATGAATGACATTTTCAACAAGGAGTGTCGCAAATCCCTCTCTCATATGCTTGCTGTCCGATTGGAGGAAGAGAAGCTATCGCAGAAGGTAATGTATAAGAAATAATTGGTGTGGTCCTAATGGAGAGTTGCACAATCATCATAGCAATGGTCACATGTCTTAGGAGTGTCACATATCATGTGATATTATTACTCTCTAGCAAAAATGAGTCATGTTTTTTGATTGCAGGTGAAAATGAAGCATTTGTAACCAATACACCTAAATGTACTATCCTCCACAGTGTTGTTCTTTAGCCCATAGAGTGAAGAACCTCTGCGTTGAACAACTCCAAATGTCAGAGGACATCAATGTGTTTTTGTGTCTTGTCTGATTGCAGAAAGAGTCTGAGAAGCGTAACGTAACTGTTCAGGCCGACGACCCCATCTCATTCATGCAATTGACAGCCAAAAATGAGATAACCTCAAAAGAAGACCAGTTTCAGCTTAGTCTGCTGGCTGCAATGGGGAACACCCAGAGAAAGGAAGCGGCTGATCCACTTGCTTCAAAACTCAATAAGGTACACAAAGAATTGTGTGATGTACATATTGAGAACCAGTGACAAATCAACAGTTTCACACCAGCAATTATATGAATTGTACTTATATGTAAATTGGAAGAATAACAGTTTCTACTCTCCTCCTAATTAGGTCACCCAACTAACTGGCTTCTCAGACCCTGTTTATGCTGAAGCATATGTTCATGTGAACCAGTATGACATTGTTTTGGATGTGCTTGTGGTGAACCAAACCAGTGATACACTCCAGAATTGCACACTTGAGCTAGCGACCCTTGGTGAGTTCAGTCTTTGCACCTCAATTTGAGATGATGCCAAACAAATGTTAGTGTGTTCAATACTCACTGAACATCAACTTATCTTAACTGCACACAGGCGACCTTAAGCTGGTGGAGAAACCATCACCGCTGACTTTGGCCCCGCATGACTTTGCCAACATCAAAGCAAATGTTAAGGTGGCCTCAACAGAAAATGGCATAATATTTGGCAACATTGGTAAGATGACAAACATGTGCCATTTTGATACAATTTCCTTGTTAATTTTTGTTATTCTTGCTTTCAGATTAACAGGCTTTTTCTCATATTTCTGTCGCTGTTTGTAGTCTATGACATATCAGGAGCTGCAAGTGACAGGAACTGCGTTGTTCTCAGTGACATCCACATTGACATCATGGATTACATCCAGCCTGCTTCCTGCACTGATGCTGAATTCAGACAGATGTGGGCAGAATTTGAGTGGGAGAACAAGGTTAATACTGCATGTCTTTGAAGCCACTTTCCAGAAGTATAGACGGATCATCCACAGAAGTTTTACTACATTGAACATCACAAGTTTTTATGCCTCAATGGTTGTGTTTGCCGTTTCACCATAGGAACACGTTTTAAAATTTGAATATTAAGTAGTCCTCTAATCTCACTTTCGTTGTTACAGGTGACAGTTAATACAAACATCACCGATCTGAATGAGTATCTCCAGCATATCCTGAAGTCCACCAACATGAAGTGCTTAACTCCCGAAAAGGTCAGTAAGAGAGCCATCAAATACAATACCCACAATTTCATTTGTAAGAAGTACATGCTACAGTTTGGAACTCATTTGACGCAAGTATTTATCATGTTGGTCCAGGCACTCTCTGGGTTCTGTGGATTCATGGCAGCCAACCTTTATGCACGCTCAATCTTTGGAGAGGATGCTCTGGCAAATGTCAGCATTGAGAAGCCCATCCACATAGGCCCAGATGCACCTGTTAATGGGCATATACGCATTAGGGCAAAAAGTCAGGTGAGTATCAACCCCTGTAGTGTAGAGCAAAACCAGTGGAGTAGGTTGTTTTGTTAGACCTGTTTTTGAGAGAATGCCCTGGCAAATAGTAATGTAAATAGGTGTGTACTGTAAATAGGTGTGTACTGTAAATAGGTCAAAACTTTAGATAGATTATCCTGTATATAGCTGAATTTCACTCACAATGCTTACACAATCATAATAAATTGTGTGCAATGTGATTGCAGTCCATTTTTGTAATTGTCCTAAATTATTGAGTGTAGTTGGTCTTCCTCGCAGGCCCCTCTTTGCTAATGCGACATTTTGTGGTATGTTGGCAAAATGCAACTAGCCTTATGTAGCCTTATGTATATTGCTGTAATTCGCCCCCTGTAATGGTCTGAATCGAATTACCCAACAGATTTTATTGACTGTGCAGCTGAGGTGTATTTTGCAATGGATTTAAATGTTTTGTGAACCCTTGGCTCAGGAGTTTACACAGCCCTTAAGGACTACACAAAGTGTATTTTAAGGGCTTTTGTAGTATATAAAAGCCCTGACTCCTGAAACACAGACCAGTAAACTGCAAGTAATTAAACATCAAAAGGACAGATGACTTCAGCCAAAAGCATTGGTTTTGGCTGTATTGGGTGTCAAGTGTGTGTTTCATGTGCATCTAATGTACATGAAATCAAAATGTTTTTTTTTTTTTTTTTTTTTTTTTTTACAATAAACTGTCCTTATCTCAATGTTTTCACAGGGCATGGCATTGAGCCTGGGTGACAAGATCAATCTTTCCCAAAAAAAGACCAATGTCTGAGAGGCATGGCAACATGATCCAGCTCTGTTTGTAAAAGGCATCTGTTCTTCTAATGATCATTCTCGGCCTCTGGTCGGTTTGAAATATTCAATAGATCTATATGGTCCAGTTTGTTTTTTTTATCGCTACTATTTCCAAAACCTGTCATTTTCCTGTCTCATTACTTTTCAATAAATGTACAAATTCAATGAGAAATTATCTTTCTTCTTGCAGTGTTGTTTGATACACTCTGTCATCAGGACATATGTCACTTTTGGAACAGTGGCTTTGACTTTATTTAGTTTTTTTTTTTTGCTCAGGCTTATGTTTTTCGTCAAGTGCTTCTGTATTGATTAAGATAGTTGTCAAAAACTTTCTCACTTCTGCTTTGTTTTCCTTCACTGAGAAATCATCATTCAAAGACTGACTCTTGTCGCCTCACGCTCTCATGTGCTAAGGTCACTACTCATCCAAAGTGTGTAAACTCTGTTTTCAATAAATGTACAAATTTAATGAAAAATTATCTCTCTTCATGCAGGTAAATTACCTGAGATGATTTTTATCTCTGTCTGTCAAGCGAATGCAAATCCTTAAGCCAAATGGTTGCTTCCTGGTCTGCTTTATGGAGGGTGACCAATCCCCCTTCAAGTCTTTGGAGAGTACAAACTTCAGTGGTGGACTCCTCAGCTTGTTCCTCCACACACACACACACAGCAACTGGGAACTGCCTCTATTTGTGAAAGCTGGCTATGCAGGGGCCATGCACAGTCCTGAACCTTTTGAGTGTAGACCAGTGTTTCACAACTTTTTCAGCCACGGCATACATTTGATATCCTCTAAGATGTCATGGCACACCCCGCATTCGGTTGTGATTTGTCAACAGGGGTGGATGGGGGGGGTTTGTGCTGGCCCATATTTCCACATTCGACTGAGTTGTCAATGAGCTGCGCCTGTACCGTGGCACACCTGATAACTTCTCACAGCACAGGAGCGTGCCATGGCACAGTGGTTGGGAAATGCCTGCCTAGATGGAAATCGAGCAGTGGGTGGATTGAAAATGTCTGCATGTATTTGTAGGTCGCGAGAGACTTTCACTTTTTTTTAGCATCCTTAATATTGTTATGCAACAGTCTGGATGTCAGTTGGTTTATGGGTCAGAATGGTGGTCATTTATGAAATTTTGTCAAATATACAATGTCATCCTCTCCATATTTACAATTCAATTTCTAGATGATTAATTCGCAAATTGCCACTTTGGCCAGAAACTTAAGTCAGTACTTCCAACATTATTTATTAAACACTTACAACACTTGCTTGTCAAAGTGATGTAAACTTGAAGGGCTAGAGAATAGATTGAAGTAATTAAAGTATTTTTATGCATAACACTTCTGAAGCTAACTTTTGAAATGGAGCTCAATTCAAAAGAGAATTCAATTCAGTTCAATTTTATTGGTATAGTTCCAAACCATAACAGCAATTATATCAAGGCGCTCTCCAAAATGGAGCAGGAAGAGCTGCTCAAGATCTATACACTTGAAGTCTACAAAATGATCACAGAGGACAAGATTTCCTGTAAAGAGAAGTAACCTCTGGCAGGCTGGGCTGTAGGTGGGCGGCTTACAGCCTTGACTGGTTGGGTTGAAAGAGACAGGGAGAGAGAGACAGAGAAATGTATAGGGATGCACGGGATGCTGATCAGGAGCAGGACTCGGGTGTTTGGAGGTCTGTTTTCACTGGTTATGTTCTAGCTGCAGTCTGTGGGTTAATAAAGAACAAGACAAAGTCTCCGGGGAAGAAGCCCAATTACGAACATGTATTTTCGAGACATGGATGCAGGTAAGGGATGGATGTTAGTGATGTGAAGAGGAGAGAGAAGAGAAGAGAGGGAGAGAAAAGCTCAGTGCATTGTCTAATTTTGGACGCACAGTTTGTGGCGTGGGGATTAAAAGGTGGAAATATGTTGGCCTTTCTAACTTAACATGCAATCAGATGTCAACATTAAAATAACTCTGTCACCTAAGATGGCAAATAAGACGTTATCTTGTGGTTACTTTACCTGAGCTCCAAACAAAGCCTTTGGGGGTGATGGATTTTCACACCTTGTTTCCTCATAATGCATACGTTACTACATACTGTACCTCATAAAGACAAAGTGTTGTGGCATCATTTCATTGTTAAGGACATGTAAGTGTAAATATTTATTTCCATTGTTATTTAAAGATGCAAGAAAATAATCTGAGATGTCATTGCTAAAAACCCCATTGTGTTAACAGCAGGAAATCTAAAACATAATGTTGTACATTTTTAAATAACTATTTTTATACACATTAATATACTGTACAATAATATAATGCACTTGAAACTCTTCTCTTAATTACCATGTTAATCTAGCAAGTACGTAGTCCATAGCAAAAGGAGCACCACTTCCACGCCTGCCCTCTGAGCGGCGCTGAGGAACAAAGTTAAGATTTGAAGCCTTTCGCTGTGTCGGAATTCAGTAGCATATTTGACGTTTTGTACAGATGGTGACGTTACAGAACAAATTGACGGGTTTAGCTTTTTGTCCATGTTGGATTCTATTCATATGAAGGGAGTTCATATTCTGACGGGAGAGATGAACAAAACGAACTTGAACTGACAAATGGCCGCCCTTGCTGCTGCTGATTCACTGATGATACGTATACGTGAATCTGTGTGTCTGTGAGAGAGTAAATTTTCAATTTATATTGCACATTTGACACAATATCCAAACGCTCTGAATAAACAACTGAATAAACAACTATCCCTGATATTACAGTGATTAAGCATTTATATCTGACACCAATTGCTCTCAATCTCTGAATGATAACAATAACAACTTTAATCGGTAAGGTAACATCACGGGAAAAAACAATGGAACAGCCCTTAACACAATGCGTTCTTCAAGAATCAAAGTTTTTACTCACATAGTAGTCTCATAGAGCACAAGATTTAATGTGAAATTTGTGAGAAAATGCCCTCATAGAATTATGCAATTCAGTGCAACTTCACCATTTGCAGCAGAATTCTGGTTGTCACAAAGAAACTGATTTATCTGTATGCCAAAGAACATTAAGGCACAATAAACTGGCAGCGAGAGTTTTTTTGTTTTTTTTTAAAAATCAAACTGATTTAATGATACACAGGGTAAGTTGGGGACAAGAATCTAACACAGTCAGTTCAGCTGTTTTTAAGATGAAAACAGCACCTGATGGTGTCAGCAAGAAACATAACTGAAGCGCACACTGGACAAAGAAAGAAAATGCCTATCGGACAAATTGCTATAAAGACTATAAATCGTACGCAATAACAACTACTTTTTGAATTTACATCTCCTTGAAAATCTGATAAAATAATGCCAGTAGTAAGACAAATTCCTGATCTGAATATCTCATCATGCAGTGCGGGGTCTTTTGAGGTTTGATGTCTGCTGACTTCTATGCAGTGTAAGGTCCAATGAAAATAAATCAATGCAATTTGTTTCAATATGACTTGTTTCCGTTTAATTACAGTAAATACGTCTCTGAGACTAAAATCACAAACAATCCATATGACATATTTACTATGGTGTTACAGATCGAGATTATATAAATTAAACTACATCAGACTTGTAAGCATTTTAGGCATGATAGTTTTAACTGCACAGATCAAGTTTGGACTTTCTGTAGATATACCACTGCAGGGTTGGATTGACAATTCTCTTCAACTCAGCTGCTTGAATTTAGAATATATGTCATGATCCTTGCCACCACTGCTGCTGTTCAAAAGTCACAATGTTCTGTAAATGGGCCCATCCTAGATAAGTACATCTTACTTTTATTGTCACCCATGTCTATTTTGTGCCTTCGCCTCACAAGATACATGTAATAAGTGAGATCTTCAAGTACCACCCGTGACACGTCTGAGAACCGCTGATCTGAGAAAATAGAGTCGTCGTCATTAGTGGATTTGGTTATTATCGCCACAGGGCAGCAATGACATTAAGCATTACTTCTAACTCTGTGGGTTGTGTGGGTCTGTGTGGAGTTGAGGTTGTCTGAGGTAATTGCGCCCCCAGCGACAGATTGTAGTACTGCTCCGGTTTAGTACTCCCACTATCGGATTCACATCTTTAACATTGCAGTGTCGTAGAGTAACGCGGTCTGGGCGGATGGTTAAACTTCAGGAGCCGGGTTTTGATATCCTTATTGGAAGTGAGAACGACGACCGAGCCATTCTAGAATCATTTCGCGCCCTGCGTCCTTCCGCGGCGGGGCCTCTACAGTTTGCACAGAAAAAAGTGGGTGTTTGCTGCTGCTCACTGGTGTTGCGGCGGTGAAGTGTCCTCGATGGCTGGCTGGAAAGACGGCTCGGTGCAGGAGAAGTACCGACTGGTCGTGGTCGGAGGCGGCGGTGTCGGGAAATCGGCCCTGACGATCCAGTTTATTCAGGTCGGTACCGCGAAAACCTTTGTGTGAAATGTCACGGCTGTTTTGATTTGTCCGCCGAGCCCGTCTGAACGACCAAACACGGCGGAGAAGACGGAAGAAGGGAGGCCAGACGGGAACCCCCCGTAAACGGACCCCGGGAATCCGGCTCCTTCTCCACTACTTTAGCGAGGCCTCGAACTCTTTCCAATGTAGGACGGAGACTGTTAGAGAGGTGAAGGTTGAATTCCTGAAGGGTGGCTGTCACTTTAACCCGTCCATTTCCGAGGGAATAACGCTTCCACCTCGACTTTCTTGCCGCTGGTCAGACGAGAAAAGAAAGAGGGTCTGTGCTGCCTCGCGGTTGTCCCATTTTGTAGAAGTTGCTCTCGTACGAAAACAACGGATTCCGAGTCGAGACCGCAATGCTGCTAGAGACCAAAAACTGTGTTACACGAAAGCTTTACATATCTTTTAATCCTGCACAGTACGGCTGTGCAAGTATCGCATTTTGTTGAGGAAATATCTCTGCTCATAAGTGGCTGAACTGCGTTGACTGGAAATTAGATCAGCAGCACTCCTAAGATTTCTCACCATTCGTCTGCAGATTGACACCAAACTGCTACATCCTGCCCCAAAGTTGCATAGGGGCGTAGTAATTTGAATGCAAGAGGTGTCGGATGTTCGTTAGCGAACAGTGCAGAAACAGTTCTTGGCCTTTTATTACGGCTTTGATACGCACATGTTGGACTCGCTGGTTACATTCCAGCACATAGCAGACAGACACTATTGGCAGGATCGTCCATGGCTTTCACAATGGGATCAGCCTCACCTCTAAGCCCCGCACACACGCGTTACAGTAACTGGGGGAAAAAAAGCTACCGACTCAGACTTCTGCATTCCCAGTGGTGTCCGTGTTACTGATGCTTCTAGGACACCAGACTGCAGGCAGCCGCAGGTCTCCACAACGTGAGACAATAGTTTCAGAGTGGGGGGAGAACACCGCTTGTGTGTGTTAGGGGAGTTGTTTCTAATGAGGGCTCAAAAAGCTCATTAACCGCATACTCAGTTAAAAAAAAAGGATCGAATTGTTCTAGCATAGTTTTTTTTGTACTACCATCTATTGACCCTACTGTCCTATTCTGCTCTATGTGAGTCAAACATTCACGCATTTATGTGTGCAGGCAACATTTGTGAAAATGCTGGAGGAATGGTGGAATTGTAGTGTTGTGTCACGGTAAAAAAAAAAAAGAAAAAGAAAAAAGAAAAACCTATTTATTTGAAGATTACACAATATTGAAACATGAGCAAAATGAAAGTGAAATGCTCAGTTATGAAACCACTTACTGCATCTGTAAGTGTATCGGCTTACAAAAGCTGCCATTGTGCTTGTAATGAAATGTTCCTTCAAAAAGAATTTCTGGACGAGTTAGTCAGTAGATATCATACGAAGATATGCAAATTTCGAAAGAGTGCATAAGTAACTGTTACAACTTGTTCGCTATCACAAGGACAAACCATGCAACATCGTAATACCCATTTTTTATTAAAACTTGATGTTTCCACATTGCACTGTCCCAACAATCTCAGGTATGGAATGTGTGTGGTGATGAACAGATGAGACAGTACAGATGTCGAAATCATAGTTTCAATGTTACTTGTGGATTTCCATGTTAACCAAGATTAGGAAAAAGCTGCAACTTCCACCCGGGCAAAGATCTTTCGCTGATTCATTGGACAGCCACATCCCATGCCTGGCAGAATTATCGACAACTATGCCACTGATGAGTTATTACAAGGCTGTGTCCCAAATTGCCCTAAGCATATAATTCCTGCTGGGTGAGTGATCTTAACTGACTATAAAGATAAAATGAATAAATGGTCAAGTTTGGAGCATATGTGGGAAGCTAGCACTGGGTCACAGACGCTGTAGATTTTACAGTAAGGGGTGTGGTATTTTGTCCTCAGCATGTGATCAGTGTTAATTTCCTCTGTTGCCTGTTCACACTATTATCACTGCTGGCATATTTGCAACTCTGATGAAGAGAAAGCGCAGGAGAAGTTGATAATGAAGGAGAACACATCACTCAGGTTTGTAGAAGTTGCCTGCTAAGGGAAAAGACAGAGCAGCTGGTTGTGAAATCAAGGCTTTCCTCCTGCAGAGTTGTGTTGAGAGGTGTGTGTGTGTTGTGTTTTGTATCCGTGGGTGGGGAGTTGGCCTGAGTCAGAGTGGGTGGGTTAATGGTCATAGACAATGTGGAATTTGACGCTTTTGCAAAGGAAGTCCCCCAACTGCTGCTCTCAGGACCTCCTAGATTTGTATGGGAAAACACGACCTGCTCTCAGCATCACTGATACGACTTCTGTGCGTGTGTGAATGTTTATGCGTGTCATCAAAGTAACAGCTACTTGTGCGTGATTGACATCGAGCAATCTCAAACTGAATAATTCATATTACAGCATTCCATTACATGTGCCATAATTTGTGGTACATTCTGCCATATATGGTTGCACAGTGTTTGAAAATGTATTGACTGCTCTTCCATCATCTAAAAGATATTGTGACATTTACAATCTAATTCCTCTTTACCTTCATCTAAATCCCGGTGTAGTTTTGTGTGAGCGTTGCAATGTTACATTTTCTCACCATACAATGCATAGTCATGTCATTTTCATTTTTTAGTCATTTTCCCAGTTGTATTCACTTTTTATAAGGAGTCATTGGGTAACTTGACTGTGTCGTTTTCAAATTCCACACTGGTAAGCTTGAAGAAGGGAGGGAGAGAAGTGAGACTGCAGGATGGGGGACAGTGTATTCATAGGAATTCTGCGTGTGTTACAAATTTTCAAAATTCAAGATCGAATCAACATCAGAATTTTGTGACAACGTTGTGACTCCAACAATAATATTGTCATGGACATCATTCCATTGAGACTTCTGAGGAGGTCAATAGGTCCAAACTGCGCTGAGCATTGCATGTTGTCATAAATGCGCCATGTTGCATAAACCCAAACATGTGCAGGTTTGTGAGTCAAGCATATGCAAAGTTTGTTTTGCATTCATAGCTTCCCCTAAAATCTCTTCTGTAATGATCTCATTTAAAATGATGCTAATGTGCTTGATAAGTGGTATAACAATTGTCTACAAAGTTGTCAGTGCAATATTCATACATAAAGCCACAATAATAGATAATCACTGATATGTTTTAATTTGTAACAGTGTAGCTCTGTTATCAGTGTGCAGTGTGTAGATTTCTATGAACTGCCCTTGCACACACACAAAATAGTTTTAGCACAACATTTTAGCTGATCTCCCAGGCTGCTACTGCAGTCTACAATGATGATGTACGGTAATCAAAATTATTTGATTTTGATTGCAATATTAGATTACGTACTCTGTGGCACTGTGATGAAGTATGTTTGTGTCTCATGTTCAATAATCTGTGAAATTGTGTATCGAGTCGTTTTGAATGAGCATGTGTGACTAGCCAGTCGGTGAAACCTATTCTGGGTTTCAACAGTTCCTCTTAGCACATTGCAATTTGGACAAAAATGCTAATCCCCTGTTGTCTAAGTGCTGAGTTAAGTCACACACAGAAAATAGGAACGCAGCAGCTAGGCAGGGACCTCTGTGAGTGAAGAGAATTAGGTATGATGTCATCATGAATAACAGTGTGGTAGGTCCCTTGGAGCTGGCGGCCACCCTAATGCCAAGTAGCTGAATCAGTTTGAAATAGCAGCGCCGTGACAAAGCATTGAGTCATCAGAGGGAGGCTTAGGAGTGCACTGCATTTTCCAATGTGACTTTCAAAAAGGAGGAACCCTCCTGCTTATGGGAAAACATGAGTCATATCAGTTGCACATAGGGTGGTCTCTGTCGCTGCGGATGCCACACATCCACTTAATAATCTCTCATAAAAAACATTTACATTCAGAGCACATTGGAGGTTGAGAATGGCCCCTTCTCTGTAATGAGTCTGATGTGGGTTATCACAGTTTTCAGTCAACCAATTTTTCTTAAATTGTATCCTCTCAACGCAATTGAAGGAAAATATTTCATTGACAGATTTTAGTCATCATACATGCCTGATTTGGTGGTCATTGTGATTGATCCCATATCCATTCCACAGGTCTTATTTTCCTTGAGTTTTGTAAAAAGTGAAATGTTCTATGTACCGGTAATCTGCCTAACACAAAAATGTGAAGTCAACTAAATTCCTGTCACAATGAATTTTGACAACCGAGTCGTCAGCCCATTCAATTGTAGCACTCATCAAATAGATACTGCAATTATTGGTAATTAATTGAATTAACAAACTTTTTAAAAGAAAAAAAATTATTTGATTACACATCACCAACACCAACAATTCCATACAATAATCCCTTGCTTCAGTTTGCACACAGTGCCTCAGATTGCACTTCTCAAGACATCCTCATATTGACACCTGACAACCAAGCAGGGACTTCAAACTTGTTAGGCATAATTGACGCCAGACACTGTGTATTTGTTTATGTGACTTTACTCCGTATGCTGGCATTGCTGGCTTTGTGAATGAGGAAGCGGCCCCATGCGCATTCACCCTATGTGCACTTCTGAAATTGTAACACATCATCTCACACGTTGCACCTTTTTTAAAGTGGCCATGTTTCATGTATTAAAAGAGGTTCGTATTTGGTTTATTTGTATTTCTAGAGTGAGGGTAATACTTGGTGGCATGTTTTTCCTCTTGTCTAACTACAACCACCATTCACTTGAACACTCAGAAAAACAGGGAATTTACTTTCTCCATTATTCCATATTTACCCCATATGTCAGCACTGCTGGGTAAAACATATGAGATATGCTTGTCACTGCATTAGTAGCAATGGCCCCAAGCAGCAAATAGTCATCCGGGAAAGATCAAGCCCAAACACATAGGCTGAGGGTGTCAGAGGCTCTTTGTTGAGTTTGTGGAGATCACGTCTTTTCGGCCTTTCTTCTCTCTGTCATACGTCTGTCTGCTCTCCCAATGTCTTTGGCATATTTTCCCGCATGGCTCTGGTTTCTGAGATGTGAGGTCATTGCAGAGGAATGTACCCATAAGTTGTAATTCAATAGAATAAACATAGATTTGAAGGCAGCACTGCTGGGGCATGTAGAGGCAAGGTGAAGTAATGATAGTGATGTTGAAGAGCCGAGTGATGGGTGTTGCTTCTTGTGTGTTTCTCAGAAATGCTCATAGGTGGTTATCCACAGTGGTTGCACCAATGAAAGAATATGTACTTGTATATTTGTGTTAGTAGCATTGCACATGTCCCCCATGAGTATTTTTCATAATGCATGCAGTGTGTCTGTCTCAGTCGTGTCAATCATTTCTCTAACATGTGAAGGTGATTGATAAACTCAAACTGTAACAGAATACCCCACATCAGGTCAAGAGCCCCTTTTTAGCTTTCAGATTTCTAGTAGTGGTAGTCCCCCCAACCCTCTCACCCCTTCCCTCACTGTCCCTGTTACTCTGAGTGACGGGGTGTGTGAGTTTGTGTGTGTGCAAGGGGAGTTCACGAGAGTTCAGTTTGTTCAGCTCTCCAGGAGGATCACCTGTTCATTTCTCAGAGAATGCCAACAAAGGTGTGGGTAGTAGCCAACTATTTGACAATAGTCAATCAAGTAATTGATAATCTACCCACCTACCCATTTCACTATAATGTCAACAAGATTTCTTTGTAACTAAGTGGAAACAAACAATACAACATCTTTTGTTTTTTCGCAAACATGAAATAAACCTCTTGAAAAATACATCACGAGTGAATGGTGACAATTAAGGTCTGTGACATGCAGTATCTGGGTGGCCCTCTGAGTCAGTTTGGCAGTGAGTCACTGGCAGGGCAATGGTGACTTGACTGAAAAAGCATTCCTGTGTCTGTTGACAAAAGATAATTCAATTTGTTATAACGGAAGATATTATTGACTAAATGTACTCTTAGCTGTCCATTAATCCATCAGGTTTTTAGCTTTTGTACTACTTAAGCATTTGAGAAAAGACATTGCCATTCATAACGCTCAATGTTTTGTTTGTTTTGCCCATACAGCACACACAGCCTGCAGTGGTTAGATTTTGCTATGCTCTCCCACTGAAACAAACATAACTTCCCGTATTATCTCGGTTCCACACTATCAGCGTGAGACCATAAATGTGACATTTCTGACATAAAATGGATTTGCTAACAGGAGTTCTCCGTGTCATCTCTCAAAACTATCCCTAACTAATCCACCATAAACATACATGTGCCCATAATTATATGTTTCTGACAAGAGAAAACATGAGATCCAATCAAGCGCAACTCCTTAAAATGTTTTGTGACTCATAATTCATGAGGTCAATAATTTTCGACCTTTAATCTGTTGGTCAGATGCTGTCTGAAGTCTGCTTTCTTAGGATGTAGCTCTTGAACTGTCAGAGATTCAATTTTCGCAGTAGGGGTTTGGCTGGGTATTGATAAGAACCTCTCGATTCGATTCGATCTTGATTCTTGAGGTTTTGATTCAATTTGATTTTCAATTCTATATGGATTAGAATGCTTGGATTGAATCAGCAAGAAGTAGAAATGCACAAATAATGAATAGGAAGTGTTTGCTACCCCTAACAACACACATGGTATGTTACCTACTTCACAAGACCTTGGAGCAATAAAACATCTGAAAATAAAAGATTAGCATGCAGCACCTGAACAGTACATGTGTAGCACAAAAGTAAAAAACTTTACATTTCTTCATCAAAATGAAAAAGTAAAGTGCATGTAACTAAAATAAAATGTATTTCCTCTTGCACATTGTAATATACCTCACCGTCAAGTGTTTTCCAGTTTGTATTGCATAGTGTGGTTCAAGAGGTCCTAACATCTTCTTAAAACCTTGATTTTCTATGACACAGTAGGGTCGATTGTCTTTGCAAATGAAGACTGCCATGGACTCTGTTATCTTTTGAGCCAGGACAGAGCTTGGTGGTAGTTTGCAGATAAAGATTTTGTTGAGATGCTGAATCAATATCGAATCGGGGGGGTTTCATTGCATCGAGTATTCCATATTTTTACCCACCCCTAAGATGGATCCTGTCGCGGCGGCAATCCCTGAACCAGGTGGTGGACACCGGAAGTGAGGGATGCTGTCTAGCTGAAGAAGGAGGCCTACCAGGCTCACCTAGCCTGCGGGTCTCCTGAGGTAGCTGACAGGTCCCGGAAAGTCAAGCATGAGGCAGCCGCGCTGTTGTGGAAGCAAAAACTCGGGTCTGAGAGGAGTTCGGGGAGGCCATGGAGGAGGACTATTGGTCGGCCAGGAGGAGGTTTTAGCAAACCATCCAGCGCCTCAGGAAGTGAAAAGCAGTGGGACGTGGTCGCGCGGTGGCGGGAATACTTTGAGGATCTCCTCTATCCCACCAGCATGTCTTCCACAGAGGAAGCAGAGGCTGGGGATTCTGAGGTGGATTCGTCCATCATCCAAGCTGAAGTCACCGTGGTGTTTAAAATGCTCCATGGTGGCAAGGCGCCAGTGGTAGACGAGATTCACCCTGAGTACCTCAATTCTCTGGACGTTGCAGGGCTGTCATAGCTGACACGCCTCTGCAACTTTGCAAGGCAGTAGGGGACAGTACCCCTGGACTGGCAGACCGTTGACAGTGCCCCTGTACTGGCAGATTTGTAGTATTGTTTGGTCCCTCTATATAAGACGGGGGACCGGGAGGTGTGTTCCAACTTCAGAAGGATCACACTCCTCAGCCTCCCAGGGAAAGTCTATCCCAGGGTACTGGAGAGGAGAATCGAGAATCGAGAAACCAAGGGGTACAGTGCGGGTTCTGTCCTAGTCATTGAACACTGGGCCAGCTCTACACTCTCCGCAGAGTGCTGTAGGGATCATAGGAGTCCAACCAGTCCACGTGTGCTTTGTGGACTTGGAGAGGGCATTCGACCTAGTCCCTCGTGGTGCTATGTGGGGGGTGGTCTGGGAGTATGGAGTCCATGGCTCCCTACTTAGGGCTGTGTGGCCTCTGTGCGACCAGAGTAGAGGCTTGGTTCGCATCGCCGGCAGGAAGTCAGACCTGTTTCCAGTACATGTTTGTCTCCGGCAGGGCTGCCCTTTGTCACTGGTCCTGTTCATTATTTATATGGACAGGATTTCTAGGCGCGGCCAGGGGCCGGAGGGGGTCTGGTTTGGGACCACAGGATGTCATTGCTGCATTTTGCAGATGATGTTGTCCTGTTGGCACCCTCAGACTTGGACCTGCAGGTTGTGCCGGGCTGGTTTGCAGCTTAGTGTTAGATGGCTCCTCCAAATCTGAGGCCATGGTTCTCGTCCAGAGAAAGGTGGTTTGCACCCTCCGGATCGGAGACGAGATCCTGCCTCAGGTGTAGGAGTTTAATTATCTTGAGGTCTTGTTCACCAGTGACGGTAGAACGGAACAGGAGATTGACTGACGGAACGGTGCAATGGCAGCAGTGATACGACTGATGAACCGATCCGTCGTGGTGAAGAGGGAGCTGAGCTGCAAGGCAAAGCTCTCTTTTTACTGGTTGATCCACGTCCCTACCCCCACTTATGGTCATGAACTTTGGGTCATAAGATCTTGCATACAAGTAGCTGAATTGAGTTTCCTTCGCAGGGTGGCGGGACGCACCCTATGGGATAGGGTGAGGAGTTCTGTCACCTGTGAGGAGCTCAAAGTAGAGCTGCTCCTCCTCCACATGGCGTCCAGAATGCCCCCTGGGTGCCTCCCCACGGACGTGTTCCGGGCATGTCCCACTGGGAAGAAACCCCAAGGAAGACCCAGGAGGACGCTGGAGGGACTATGTCTCCCAGCTGGGCTAGGAACGCCTCGGGATCCTCCCAGAGGAGATGGAGGAGGTGTCCGGGGAGAGGGAAGTCTGGGCTTCAACCAGCAATGTGTTACATTAGCATGCTGTTCACCTATTCTGCCTGTTTTCTCTGTTCTATTGTTATTATTTTAATTCACCTTTCAAGATGAAATGGCTGCTCTCGGATGTTGTCAAATAAATTTCACCCCCCCCAAAAAAGCAACCTCTAGTCAGGTGCGACTTATACGTTTTTTTCTTCATTGTAATGCATTTTTTGGCTGGTGTGACTTAAACTTTCGAGCACTTTATAGTCTGGAAAATATGGTATAAGCTTAGTTAGCCTTTTCCAATCAGAAGAAATAAGTGAATTTTGATGCAACACTTTCAACATTGAAACACATCTGAAATCCACCATATGTGTTAATTTTATTCCTGTAACTAAAATGTGTCAAATTGGGTCCTTACATGCTTGTTTGATGAAACTGACTGTCCTTCTCACATCGGTTGAATACCTTTTTGTCTCCATCGTTAAACATTGCATTCATGCAAACATTTGGCGCAGATCACACTGGGTGTTTTCTCTCCAATTTGCCCCGTAAAATTGCAGGAGCTATGTGATGGATTGATGCTGTATCTTCAAATCAGCTGGTATTGTTCTTAAAAACTAGCACATGATCTTGCATTCGTCTTCAAGAACATTCACTATTTCTGGCCCTGCAGTTTTTTTAATGTTAGGGGAAGCTCTGATGTTTTGCATACAATATAACACTCACATGGCCTCACCTGCTACACTTGCAAATCCCACAACATCTTTCATTCTTGCCAATGTCTGTGTAGCAAGGGCCTCCAGATTGCATGGCTTTTTCTAGTAAGAATTGGGTGTGAAATTACGGCGACGTTAAGGGAGTAAATAATCACAAGCACTACTGTGTCATTTATCAAGCACACCCACAAACCAGATCTTGTTCATTTGTGGCTGCAGGCGAGGGTGTGATAGGGAATGTGTACTGCCAGACATCATAAAGATCCAAGCTTAGATAAACTATTATCTCTCCCGGGTGTATCAGTCTCTCAAACTGTAGTCACTTCGCACAAAATCATTTAACACAGCGGAGAGGACAAGGGCTCACATAAGAATGGAACCAGCAAGTCCTATAACGTTCAGAGATCAGCTAGGCCTTTAGTTTATACACCAAGTCGCAAGTGCTTCAGACATCACAGGAGGTCTTGTATTGCTATTAAGTACATTTTTTCATAGCAAATGTAAGTAGGTCTGTGTAATGATTCATTCTGTCCACAAAGTTAAAACAACTTTTGTGTTCTGAATGCACATTGGACAAATATGTTCGGTAAGTTGTTTCAGTTTAAATTGTAGTTTGTTTAAGAGAAGAATGTCCACACATAAAGTAAACATTACTCATAATGTATACCATCTCAAAAATACTGCATATGCAGTGCAGTGGGAACAGTGTACTTCTAATACCACGACCCACTGCTAACCAGGAATCTTTATTGTCATGAGAACAATTCACATTGTGTAACGAAATTTAGTTGCTGAGTTCCAGTGCAGGTAGAAGTGGTATACAATGCGGTTATGGCCTCAGTCTATCGATCAGGGATCTGGTGTAGATGAGGAAGATGTTGGGGAGCAGTGGTTGAGAAGGCTGTCTCTGTAGCCTCACTAGCGCTAGCATAGCTTTGTGTGTCCATGGCCTTGCTAGTGCGCCGGCCCCTTAATACTATGATTTCTCAGCTTGATTATTCACATCTGTGAATCTCCTTTAAGTTTTGTGGATTTTAACTAATTCAGATTGTGCTTCTCGGAATTGGTATCTCCAATGTACCTCAAAAAGACATTTTTAGTCTGCTAATGACTTCCATGTTGTTTCAGCGCAGGGCCAACTGTATTCTGGATACATGTGCTATTTGCATGTAAAACACAATAGGTCACAGGAAAGATAGACAAAAGTGGGTAGAAAGGCACCTGCAGCATCAGTCATTGGGTCTGTATATTTTCCGCTTTCATTTGTGACTGGAGGAAATGAGATTTGCTGACAAGCAACCGCTGCCAAGGTGCTCATGAGTAAGGTATGGCTGTCAGTATATGGGTAATCAAGGAGCTGTGTGAGCGATAAATTCAGTGTTAGAGGCACGGCAATGTAGTCACATTAAAAGTAATGTGTTAAATTGTATCTGGAGAATTGCAAACAATACACATGCATCACTGTATAAACTTCTTGATTATCAAACTGATTATGTGTTCCAACACCATGAACTCCTTTTTTTACTCAGAAAACAGATAATTTGTCTGCAAAAATGTACATCAAACAATTCTTTCACAATACAGTAACTAATGAATTAGGGTGCAAATCAGAGGTATGGGTTATTCATTGTAGGTTTGGATCTGGTTGCAATTCCAAGCTGTCAACTAGACAGCTGGTGGACATTTGAAATATCCGATTGAGATAGAGCCCTTGCCCGTTGGGTACTTGCTGACCATTAGGGGGAGGTGAGGCATGTAGAGGGACAACCCCTCAACAGCTGGCAGTCTTAGATGTATCTCTGTCTGCATGTGTTTCTTACAATGGCCAAATGTACTTTGTGTCCCCACCAAACAAGCATCTGACTGTCTCTGACCAAATTCAGGATTATAATCAGAAGGTTTGTTCCACAAGCATCAGGTGGGTAGATGCATGTTGGAATATAAGAGTACAGCTGAGCTTGTCTCAGCTGTTGCGTGGCTCCAATATGAAAGCCAACGGTACTGTATGTTACCCTGTCTCCGCCACATCAGTTGCTGCCCCAAACAAAATCTAGCTGTGTAATGACGGAGTGGCACACGCCAGTGGTAACAGCTGCCAAGAGAGTCTGTTTTGTTTGTCTTACCAAAACATTGTCCCATCACAGACACACTGGAATTTGAGCATTGCTTAAGGCCATTTGTTACAGCAAAAATGACCGGCGGCTATGCCTACTAGGTAGGGTTGCCAGCACCTTCAGAGCTGAAATGATAATGTGTCCACAAGATCGTCAGCTTTATGAGGAGCTGCTTTTCAAAGTAACGTATTGTTCTGAATAAAAGACAATGGTTTTTTTTCCTGGAAATCCCCTTTGAAAAATTGGGGCCGTCGAAGACAACTGAACAACTTTGTCACCATCTCTCTTGTCTTAAAAACTCCGACACTCAGCAAAAAGCATTTCCCAAATTGGCCGATGACAAGAAATCGACAGGCGAGAGTGTGAGTACATTGCTGAAAAACGTAAATTCGTTCCGCTAACACTTGACCAGTCCTGTGAAAAAAAACACTAAACAAGATGATCAGAGACCTGCTGATCATTCCAGACGGTATGATGAGCAGTTCCAGCTGTTGGATCTGGTCGTCAACAAGCTATTCAAGGATAATTTGCACAGAAATTACATGGAGTAGCTCCTGGCTTGTGATCATGCCCTAAGTCCACACTGGAAAAATCAAGAAGCCTACTGTATGTTTGTTCTGTGAATGGGAGACTGGACAGGGGGATGATGAATGTGGGTGTGAGGGACTCCGAGGAGGATAGAGAGAGTGAACCAAGAGAGGTCCACTGCAGATGCATGTGTGATTATCCCTCTACGTCAAATTTTATCAGTATTACTAGGATTTTCAAATAAAAGGTTCTGCATGATGAAACAATATTTTGTCATCAAAAAGACTTTTTTTCCAAAAATCTGTCTTGGAAAAAGAGGGTCGTCTTTTGTGCAGGACTGTCTTATATTCGAGATATACGGCAGTAACATTTGGGCTGCTCATGTGTCATGGCTGCTGACTTAGAACAATCATGTTGTTGTAAAATTGACTTGATGTTGCTAAATAGACCCGTTTCATCCATCACCCTTTACTAAGGACTACAGTCTGCAGTATAGGGGACTGTTGCAGGAACACCCTGACAGCACTTTCAGATAATGTAGATGAGGAAAAGGTGCAAGGTGAAAACACAGTTCATCTCGGTTAGGTGGTGTAGAGCTAAGTATCCTTAGCTAGAGCCTGGAGAGGAAACTTTTCTACAAGCAGAATCCACTTTCACAGAATTTAGAAAATCAAGAAGTTGTAAACACTGAAAGTCAAATCAGTATTGTAAACGAATACATAGAGTGGCACCTTCATATCATGTCAGCTGACTGACAGACATAGAGACAGAGTATTTGGGCTACTTTGGTCTGCCTGATGTCTTCATAATAAGGAAAATGGATGGATAACTCACAGTTAATGATTTTTGAATAGAGGCAGTAATCAGTGAATTGGTCTGCATTTCCTCTGTTGTAGCCGGATCACTGTTGCTGAGCATTAACAATATTTCTTCGTTTGCATGAGCAACAGCATTTGTACACAGACAGATAAAAGTTTAAGTCCTCAAAAATATGTAATCCACAACACCACCATGTGCCCTCTGCGAGCCACAGCATACTTTTTAGAGAAGATTAGTCACTCACAGACATGAGAACTGTAATGTGTCACAAGATCATTCGCTGCATTGTAGCTGTTTCATCCAGAAGCACTGAATGAAGTGCATTGAATTCTCAAACTAATATCCAGGTCATCGATATTCAGGCACCGTGTACCTCAGAAATATCCCAGCAATTTTTCTGTCTCTTCTGTTTTGTCTGAAACAAGGCAAAGGGTGGGAATAGTTGTCTCAAATGCCTTCTGCTTAGCTTTATTTTTTGTCTCGAAACAGATGTGCATCATGTCACCCTCACATGATCACTGAGTTACACTGAATTGTGAACAGATTAATGTTACTGTCATGTTTGATGAACACTGATATTAATATGCATAGGACTTCTCACTAACCTGTGACTAACTTTATTTTTGTGAGACAAATATTGACCATCAGTATTACACCAATGAGGAATAAACTCTGTTCCAATTCAAATTTATGTGTGAATGGGAACACACCAGATTCAACACATGTCAAGTCCAGTGCATCCCCAATCTTCAGCAAGTCCTGGAAAGATTAGGGAGAAAACCACTGTACTTTTCTAACCCACAAATGGCACGGCCTATTGTGTGTCATGCAGGGATAACATCAGTTAGCTCACATGATTACTTAAAACAGCAAGTGTGGCTCTTGTAGCTCTTTCTTGTCTATTTTATTTTATCAGTGGTCAAAGGACAGCAAGTGTTTGCATGGGTTGTAACAGTGCGCAGTGCTGCTAAATGTACCTCTGAGGTGTAGATAAAGGCGCAGTCTGCATAATGGATGGGTTGCTTTGTGCAGTTTGCTTTGAGTCAGTGATGTGTTGGAAAAAACCTTCAAATGGCAGTGCTTTGATTCTGAACCTTTAAGTTGGTTCAAAATGTTCAGAGTCCAGCACAGGATGATATTTAGCAAGCTGATAGAAGTCTTAATGCCAGAGAGGTTAAAGGAGAGCAGGGGGCTAAGCACGCCAGGAGTTGTCTCTCTTGGTCGGACATTCATCCTTTGCTTTATTGTTTGCAAAGGCATATCCCACAACTCAGTAGCTGTCCACATCGACCTTTGTTTCATTATTAAAGCCAGTTGGTCTAACTCAAGAAATATGTAGTCCCTAATAGCCAATTGTCAAACTTCATGCTTCATTTATACCAAACAGTCTAAATTCTGCCCATTATACCATTTGTGTCTAAATTCACCATTCAAACCATTACATATGCTCTAAATAAATCACTATAAAATGTCATTCATTTCATTCATTCATTCAGCCAATACAACATCTCAACTATCTTAGCCAATATTGTTTTTTATTATTATATATAACTGCTAAGTATTTCACACCTGCTGTGCTTTGGTTCAGTGAGAGACTGACCGGCGTGCACATTTTTCATTTTATCTGGTGTGGCTGTCTGCACACTGTTGATAGTGTGTGTTGATTTCCATTTGACATTAGTGCTCTGGTGCATTCATGGCAAATTACCCACGGAGCTATTATTTTACCCAGAAGTTCAAAGTTTTAATAAATGGTCTGAACATTTGACAGTCCTCTTTTGCTCATTGTTTGTTCATAGAAGGGCTTTCGGACAAGCTTTTTATCCAAATGATAGCCAAAATAATGAAAATAACATTAAGGTAGTGAATTAAAAGGATTTAATTTCCTTTAATGATAAGAGTTCTAATTTCCAAAATCGAAAGCCATTTACAGTATGTACTGGATAGATTACATGCTGGGAGCGAAAGGACTGGTCCAGTGAGGCAGCATGAGAATGGCTTGTCAGCATTTAAGGACAAGGCAGTGATTAAAGGGACAGATTATCAATCTGTTGTGAATTTAGAAGACAAAATATTGTTGAAGCCATGTCCATTAAGTTCATTCAATTGGGCATTGCGCCAGATTCGGTGATCCACCCACTCGGCGTTCAGCAGTGGTAATTATTCAGTGTAAATGTTATTACCAGCATGCACCTTTTACAGCAGTGGTGTTTACGCATTGAAATAATGTGATTGTGTCTATAATGGCTTTGTTTCAGTTCGTAAGATTTTAGCATTTAAAAAACTATTCCCATTACCTCTTAAAGGCAGCAGGCACTCTTAGGTCCCTTTCTCTGCCGGAGTATTAGGTAATGAATAACTGACCTTTCTTGTTTGTATGAGCTCATGGGAGAGGTGGGTGTTTCCACAGAAAGTAAAGGCTTTTCCCTCCCTCTGCCTCTCCTTAGACATCCTTCAGCACTACCCTGTTGCTTCTTCTCCTTGCACATCTTTTTTTCCAAAATTTGCTTGACAGACCTCATTACACTCTGAAATTCAGTAGGGAATTAAAAAAAAAACAAACTGACTGACCGCGTAGAGATAGAGAGAAACTGTTTTGAACCTCATCTAATTAAGTGGCTGTTGCCTTTGATTGCTAACAATCCAAAATGAAAGTTTGTATAAGTGAAATTGTATTCAATATTGAAGCCATGGTATAAACTGTTGCCATAGTACGAATATTCTGAAGAGCAAGAACAATTTAAGTGATTGTAGAGATATTTCCATAGTACGAATATTCTGAAGAGCAAGAACAATTTAAGTGATTGTAGAGATATTTCCAGTCGACTGAGGCTGACTAAAGACCTTTAAATGGGCCCTTATGGTACTCTGTTTTACCCAGAAACTTGAACATGCTGGGAAAATAGAGAATATGATATGTTGTTGTAAGTATTCACTGTTAACTGGAATTCATAATCACAAATGTACTACCTGACAGCAGCAGTTCAAATTGTATTTGTACAGGGTGTCATTTGTGATGTTTTGCTTTGTTTATTTGCTTGTTTTAATTGTTTTTTTTTTTTTGAGGCAACATAAATTGTCTAGTTCTAGCAGTGTTTGAATACGGCAGGCAACTATCTTGTGAGCTGTTCTGAGGATCATGTTGAGTACTTTCCTCTGAGCTGCTCTTCCGCGCGTGTATCAAATGCATATGCAAGATGTGAAAAAGATCTTTGTCAGCACATGTTTTCATGCCGCAGTTAGCTCCTCCTCTTGATGAGCACCTAGGAAGCGGAAGTCTGTTGTCCTCTCCACACAGTCTCTGCCGATGAACTGTGGTATAATATTTCATTTTATTTTTTTCAAAGTGGATTGTGACTTCCTTGTCTTTGCAGTGGTAAGCAGCAGATTATTCTCCCCAAGCCACACGGTGAGCCGCTCCATCACCTTTATGTGGCAGAGATATTTTAAACCAGTAAGAGGGAAATAGTGGCCACACAAAGAGAACGTAATACAGTTGTCATCCCACAGTTAATCATAATTGCTTGGGAATTAACTGCATAATTAGAATTTGTTTTCAATTCTTAGTAAGTTAGCATGACATTTACTTGTTCAGTATTGTTTATTCCCAAAACAAGTCATGCATCATTTCTGTCGCTATGCAGAACTAAATTTAAGCGTGCTCTTTATCTCTGTCTACTTTAAGTTACTGCTGTACATCACTCATGCTGGCTGGCATCATTTTGTGTCCTTGATTATAGATTAGTGATGTTGCATGA
The DNA here is from genome assembly GCA_900312935.1 of Carapus acus. Taxonomy (NCBI): domain Eukaryota; kingdom Metazoa; phylum Chordata; class Actinopteri; order Ophidiiformes; family Carapidae; genus Carapus; species Carapus acus. The sequence continues at coordinate 1,211 of OMPJ01015310.1, read as the reverse complement.
AAACAACCATGTTGTTGTGCAGTGGTGAGCCATTCGATTTCTCAGCATTCTTAGTTACAATGATGACGCCATTCCCCGAATAGCCTGTGAACTCCGAAAGTACTTGATGTTCCACAACAGTGTTAACACCAGGATGTGCCAAATTTCATTGTCATGACCGAGTCTTCATTTGTAGCAATGCAGTGATTGCTGGATGGCAATGGATGGATGTTGCTACTTTTCTTTGCATTTCCTGTCACCTTGGCAAAGTAACTTCTCGAAAAACTAGCAATTTATCTTACAGCTAACTTGGAAATTTGATCGTTGACATGTGAGGCAATACGCAGCAAGCGATAATACCTATTGTGCAATCAATAGTAGTGCCATTACTGTTAGCACCAGCAACGCTGTTACTGCTTCTTTTAGATACTGTATATACTAGGGGTGTAACGGCATGAAAAAATCACGGTTTGGTACGTACTCGGTACAGGGGGGTCACGGTTCGGTACATTTTCGGTACAGTATGGGAACAAAATGCAAAACCATTTTCTTCCACAGCGTGTTGTTTATTTAACCAAAACTTGTCAATGTACAGCGGAAATCGTAAATAAATTCAAAGTGCTGCTTGGTACCATTAAGTTAAATTAAATATCCTCAAATGGTTATCAATGTTACAAATTAACAGATAACAGTGGCGTTTGCGCTACGGGGGCTTTCTTTCTTGTCCCGGTAATCTTAGCACTTGGGTGGTGCCGTCTCAGGTGAGTGAGCGTGTTTGAAGTGTTGCACGAAACACAGCCGACCTTAGTAAAACAATGACGACATACCACCTTCGTTTTATCCACTTGTTTTTTTCCGTCGCAGGTTTTCACTGGGAAACCAAAGTGCTCCCAAACAGGTGATCTTAACGGCAGGGGAGGATTTTCTAGCTCCGGTTGGTCGATAGCTTCAGCCATAATGTCCAAATTAAATCAGATAGTTAATTTTACAACAGACGCGTGGACCTCGCAATACTGTTTTGAAGAGTGCAGGAAAGGCTCGACTGATTGGTTCGCCGTGCGACGTCACCTCCACATGGTCACACGAGCACGAATCAGGAAAGAGTTTCTTACTAAATAATGAATATTAAGTAGCCACATGTGACAGGTACAGAACAGGCGCAGCACGTCTCTAGGTCTGTGATTGCTGCATATAAAAACAAATAAACGGACTGTATTCGTTCGGTACAGCAC
>OMPJ01015309.1:0-18147 GCA_900312935.1 Carapus acus | reverse complement strand
TTACCACTACTACTACTAATAATAATAACAATAACAACAACAACAACAACAACAACATAAAATATAATAATACTAATAATAACATTATTATTATTATTATTATTATTATTATTATTACTATTATTATTATTATCATTATTATTATTATTAATAATAACAACAACAATAACAACAATAATAATAATAATGATGATGATAATAATAGTAATAATAATAATGTGCAGTAGATACAACTATCATACAGAGTAAGCTTATACAGCACAGTGACTTTCAACTCTGTCTTCCATCAATACTGTATTTCTTATTCTTATGCCTGTTTTTTCAAACCTAATCCCTGCTGATTTTTGTTTTTGTGTAGCAAATTTGTCGTGAATGTGTTCAGGAAACTGGTGTCAAGCCAGAATGAAAGATACCAACGTTGTAGGCTGAAATCTTGCAGTAGGGGAGAAATGCTGAGATGTGTCATCTTTACAGTGCACACCATCCCACTGGAATAAGTGTGATGTTGTTGGGGCTAACGTCTGAGCTATTAAGGGAATGAATGGGTTTGAGTCAGCTTCCTCACACCTTCATCTAACAGCATATTGATTTTGAATAAACACCGCCACCCGCCCCTCCCTACCAGAACCTGCAGTGGAGCCTCGTTTCTCTACAGGATGACAATGCAGTATCACATCTTGTACTTTTTGAGGCTGCAGCTCTGCGGTGCACACTTAATCGGCTGGGACAACAAGGACAACAGGGATGATTGCACACGGAGGATAGAAAAGCATGCACAGAGAAGTGCACGCACACACTGTAAACACTCTGTCACGCATGTAACACACATGAGCATGCCTCCTCTCCTGCTTTCAGTCACTCACCTGCCAGACGATTCTCTCGAGTACTCCTGCTGAGCATTTCAAGGGCTTTAGACGTTGAAAACCTTATGTGGTCACTGAAGGACCGCTGCAGCAGCAACAGTCTCATAGAACGAGACATGTCAGCGCAGATCTAGTACAGAGCCGATGGAGACAAACCTCTGTGTCTCTGTGGTCCAAAGAGCTGCTTCTGCAATAATCAAGTCCTATTTTAGATGTTTCACTGTATTGTCAATCCGGTCCGTGCCCAGCGTGGATGGTCAGTACCTGTTTAAAGATGTCTGTAATTTGAGCCCTCTCTGTTGCCACTGTTCTAATCTCTGCACTGAGCTGTAGTCTGCATCCCTCTCCTCCTCACTGTGTTCCTTTCTGATCCAGAGTGCTCACTCCCATCTGCTGCGGCGAGCATCCAAGCAGGAACAGCTAGGACTCAACCAGCCGGTGCTGCAACACACTCATATTCTATTCTGCCAGTGCATGCGTGTGTACACACATGTGTGCCATGTTTTCGGACACGAATTTAGCTCTTTTCATTAAATATGTGAGTGCTTTAGAGTCACGGCCACGCTACTCTCCCCTCTTGTGCTGTTGTTATTTTCTACCTCAGCAACTTTACTCCTCTCACTCTGTTTCCTTCACAAAGACAGCAGTAACAGCAGACATACAACGCAGAAGTAATTTGTACTTGTGTCTCCACATTACTAAAGATGGGGATGATGAAGGATGGATGATGTTTAAATCTTTCAAAATAAGAGCAAGCACTGAAACAACTAATTGTTCACAGAGATAGCAAACTTGAATATTGTGATGTTCTAAAACCAAAAGTAACAAGACAAGAGAATCTGCCCAACAGATACTGTTGATGCAAAATACTCTCAGAAGTGAAAGGTGAAGAAATAAGAGAAATGTGTACCTTCGAAGCTGATGGACCTAACTTGAGATTACTTCAACAAACGCATTTTCGCATATCCTTGATAGAACAGAGCATCTCATTTGGCCCGCAAACACACTGTTAAATAATAAAACTGACATCACATCTGCTGTGTTTGATTAAGTGCTGGACAGAGACAAGCTGGACAGGGCAGGAGTAAACAGAAGTCACAGATGGACAAAAAAGCTTGTAGGGGTTTGTGGGCTGCTTTCTGTGTGTTCACATGTACCACATAGACCTCTCAGTGTCCTCTCACCCACAGCAAACCACCCATTCAGGCAAACCATGACCCAACGCGTGACATTACTTTACTATGAATACAGTAGGAATGGAGAATGCTCCAAACACATTCCAACACTCAGCCAATGTGGTAGCTCACAGTTACGAGTTCATGAAAGAGGCTTTGATTGTAATTCTTACGTAACCATTTCAGCTATGACAAAAACAACATGCATTCCAACCTTTTACATTCACTCCTGCTGTGCAGATAGGATGACAAGAATGTATCCGCTATTGGACAAACAGGTCTGGCTCGGTTTGTGAGAACAGTTGTTAGTACAGTTTTAACATTCAGCATGTTTAGATGATTCAGATGTTTAGACTTTGAATGGGCTAATACAGAGCTTTTGTTGAGCACAGCAGATATCAACATGCACATGACGTTGAGTATTGAACCCAAATTTAAGACAGGCAATTTAAGAAATGGCATTTCTTATTTCTTTCTGTTTCATTGTCTGGATCATTCTGTCATTACATGCTGTGTCATGTGTAATAGGAGAATTGCTGACTCGGCTATATTTCATATATGTATCATACATTATTGGCATTTTTTCCTTAATATACCGTAACTCATGTCAAAAACAAGTATCAACTGCTTGCAAATATTACAAAAACTATATAATCCTGAACCACCGTTGTATACACTGCATATTCAGGATTGAATTTGCACTTGCTGATACAAAGGTTTCTGCAATGACATCAAGCTCCTGAGTCCACAATATAGAAGACACATTAATTTACGTCACTGTCACTTCTCTTTCATTGGTTTCATGTGCATTTTGGGCCCATTGCCTTTATACTTCAGGAATATGAGGACAGGACCTCAATTTGTAAAATTCTGATTGTAATCCGTTTCAGTCCACAGTGAAACTCATACATGGATTGGGTGATTGTGCCAATTACCACAGCAAATGAAGGTAATGTAGCGAGCACTGTTATTGCAGCTTGGTCAACCCATTGTACTCATCGCGGCCAACTGAGTTTATGGTTTCCCGAGGTTTTCTGAGGCTGATAAGGCTGGGTTCTCGTGTTTTTACTTTTTCACACCCATCAGTCTGCCCATAAACTCGTACAAATTGGGAATGACCCCGGGAACAGTGTTGTAAAAAAAGGATTAACACCTAATACCGTCAAACGAACATCCTGAACAGGTATTGGATTTTATCTATCTCTGTGTTTGAATTGCATGAAATCTGATTCAAACGATCATTTTCCGGTATGCAAGTGTACATGTGTGTACACAAACGCAAAACTGTAAACCACCTGGGTCAGCAATCCAATCACAGCTGCGTGAGCGACCTATCAGTGCACCATCACTGTCTACTCTATCTGTAATGTCTGATAGAGGGGTAACCAGACTGTAACCTGGATATGAGCAGAAATGTCCCTCAGGGGGAAGAATTGGGAGGGCAGCTGGTATGTAACAATGGAGTTCTCATGTCTGAGGAAAGGAGGCCTTGCCAAACGCCCCTCCATCAAACAACCGCTCAGTGTGCCAGGAGTGTGAATCTACAACTTCTCCACAGAACTTAGACACAGGAGAGAGTTACCTGCCAAAAACACTGACCTAGAAACAGAGGAGGAGACAGTAGAGATGAAAAACAAGCGTGAGGGTGTTTCTGGGAGGACTTCAAACAGAGCGTATACACAAGGAATGAAAGTCTATCAAAAAAATGTCTTCAAAAAACAATGCACTGTAGTCTGCTCTTTTCGGCGATGCCAAAAATGTGTCAGCGTACTAGAGAATGTATGTGTGGGAGTGCCCAAGCGTGACTATAATTGAGTGTGAAAGTCCCTTTGATGCGACCAGCTGGTTGAGGTCTTACTGTGCTATCAGAGATGCTGTCGATGTCCCCACCGTCTGCCAATCCCTCCTAGACCTCTTTACTCTCCCCGTTAGACATAAACTAAGAATGTACACACAGATTTAGCACATGTTGCAACAACCAATCACTGAATTGCAAATATCAGAGGACCAGATGACCTTTGATTCCAAAACATAAAATACTCCATGCACAACACATCCAACCAGACATATTTGTGTCTCCCTTGTGCTAAACATTATGTCTCCCTTTGACGCATGGAATAAACTAGCCAGTTTGTGACACAGCCTGTTGGGCCATGGCTGATTCATTAGCCTGGGGACAGCCTGGCCATCTCACGCCATCAACGTTGAAAGATTTATTGTTCCCCCACTAACCGCTGCAAGCAGACGTTGAGTCACTTCTGAAAAATGGGTTTGAGACCTATGTGGTAATTTTGAGAGAGTGAAAAAAGTCAAGTGGTGAAAAAGTAAATTTCAAGTGACAGCGCCCCATTGGCCCAATAAAATTTGAAATGTACTTAGTTGTCATAGTGTATGTCATGCCACAACGTTTTCATTTTTTTGTCATCCTATTCTATTCAATTACCTATTCTCAAAAAACTTTTTATTCATGCAGGGGGGAGACAGTTGTTGTGACTCTTGCAACCAGGCAGGCTGACTTCCTGTTATAAATTCCTCCTTATGCAGTTGCTTCCTGTTTGGAGGGCACTAGGTTTAGGAGACAGACAACCAAAGACACAGCAAAGCTGCTAATCTGTTTAGGGAAAAAGGTAAACATTAGCCCACATGTTAAGAAAAAGCCCATTTGCTTAATCATCAGACACCATTAACAAATGCAGTGTGGATGCGGTACAAGCGCACCAGTTTCACTTTTAGGATGAAGATGTAACCTGCCTGTGTAAATCATCCCGGCCGACAACAAATATTGCGTCTATAAATTTACACAGCAATGAGAGGAAATGACAAATCTAAATGGAATGAATTCCTTGTAAGGTACAATACAGTACAAGTCTCCACACAGGAAACTTGGGAGAAAGTGTGTCAGATGGGAGAGGAGGGGCTGGAGTGAGGGGGAGGTGTTGAGACTGGTGTAGACTGGCGGGGAGGGCAGGAATGTGACCTTGCACAAACATAGCAACTCTTGTACTATGTGTAGAGGGGTAACAAAAAAGTGGGATAAAGCAGATTCAATCAAAGAGCAGGGATGAGAAACGCTAAAACAAACATCAGTCATGAGCTATTATGGACTTGGCCCCTGGCTGATAAAGCTTCATGACATCTGTCATACTACCTTTTCTGATGGCAGCGATGTTTTCAAAGGGCCTATACTGTAGCTACATGGTTTATACAGCAGAGTAGCTTGGGCCACAAATAGGAAAAACTGGTCATTCTGTGTCAGCTGTAACTGATTAGACTAACAGTCTGTAATAAGTGAAAATTGGTGTGGAATTCTGATGGCTCAGGGGAACAGAGAGATGGCCAATAAGTTAGTCAAAAGACCTGTGTTTGAGGAGTCGTTTTCAAACATTAGAATTATTTCAATATTTAATGAGATTTTTTGTGGACAATGAAATACTTCTCATTCTGCCAGAAAGAATGTTTTCTATAGTTTAGCAAGTTAAGTAAAGTAGAGGGCAGTGGCGTATTTGCATTTGGTGCATCCTCTTTTTGAATCTTGGGTCAGGATAGAGCAGCTTGGGTTACAGTGTCCAACTGAAGGACACTTTGAGATCACTCTGACAGGAAAATATTCAGGTTTGTAAATAACTGCTCTTTCTCCTGTCATCCCTTACTTGATTACCTAAATCGTCAAATGTAGCAGATATCCTGAACAGCAAAACAGTTTTCTTTGCCACCTGATTCTGAACTGAATTTCAGCATATTTCAGATGGCCATGGAGTGGTAAAACACAACATACACTATGTTGAAAACCTGACTGCAAACATTGTTAAACCCCTGGTGTGATTAAGAGGGATATTCCAGCTGAGGTCATCTCTCAGGCTAGACAGTTCACCTAACATAACATTAAATACCAGGAAGATGAGTTTGTCGTCTAACGGGAAGCAAAGAAAGGGGGTGAAGGGAAAGAGGGGAGCCAGGTATAGAAGAGACAACAATGAGAGAACAGTCAAGCACAAGGGAAAAGGCGGTGTGCTAATAACGGGAACCACCAACTCCTCACTGTCCTGCCCCAGACCCCACCAAGCTTGCTAAACCACTTCCTCTTTTCCTGGTTTCCCTACCTCTGTCTGTTTCCAACCACAGCCCGTGCTGTAAATGTGCTATAAGCCGTAAAGAACATGAGCACAGGTAAAAGGTCAAGCTGTTGGGTGGATGCCTGTCATTGTGTTCTGTTTATATATTCCTGACAGTTTATATTTAGATCAGGAAGGCACTCCCAACTCTTTGCCTCTACCTTCAGGCACAATCGAGTAAATAGACAGAACCTCACTCTTGGAAGTGGCTGTTTGGAATGTGGCGTCAACAACCTAAGTGTAGAAAACGCATGTGTGATATTGTGTAGGAGAGGGGGAAAAGCGGTTAAGATAAAAAAAAAACCTGATAAATGCAACATTTTGTGCATGGAAAAACTGAGAGTGGAAAAGCTTTTTGAACATAGATAGATATCCAATCTGCAAAATTATGTTGTACACACACAGTCCTGCTGTCCAAATTCTCAACAGTGGAGGCTTTCACTCCACCAACTTGATGAACAGAGCCCCTGCAACACTTAATTATTGACCCCAACAATTCTGGGGCTCCTGTTACAGTCATGGCAGAGGGACAAAATGGGTGGGCAAGGAACAGGTAATAGTTTGTGCCTACAGGATGACGGTATACAGTATAGCTGTACACATCAAAAAAGAGGATAACGAGAAAGTCAGTCACGGAATCAAAGATGATGTAACAGACAGCAGCACTACTGGATGTCAGGATGACATCACACAGCAAATACATGTGGTTAGGAAAGGCAGAAATTTTCCTATTTTTGAAAATAAAAAAAAGATTTGGTTCAACATGTCACAAACTGCTGAGCTCAAAATGTAAGCAAATTTGAGAGGTTTACAGTGTTGAGAGAAATAAGTGATGGTATGATCAGAAACATACAGTGTTTGTTTATACCTCTTGTAGGCTTCTTGAATCAAAGACTCATCTTATACACCGCAGACAAGTACCATGAAATTACAGTGCCGTCCTTATGTATCAGTCATCAGGACTGGGTTTGATTTATTAATGTTATCAAGACCCAGCAAGTTCAAATGCAGCTGTTTGTACAATCAAAGCAGACAGCATTCTGGACGGAACTCTGTGTGGAAATATTCTTCAAATGAGCGGGAAGCCCCGACGTGGGCTCCTATGCAAAGGCACATTGACAGCCGAAGGGAAGTCATCAAAGGTGCCTTCATACTTGTTGAGATACGTGTTGATCACAGGCTTGCTTTTGTTGTGCAGAGATAGTAAAAGTAAGCATGAATGAGATGTTTTTCGTCGCCGTGCAGCAGGAGCCTCCGGGGCACGGCTTGTGATGTAACACTGTCACAAATGTGCCATTCTTGAGGGCTTAAGTGGCAGAGATACAGAAGGGCCTTTGAAGTATCACAATGAACACTGGGCTTTGTGCTCACTCACATCCGCGCAAAACGCTGCCATGTACGGACATATTCTGCCCCCGACCGCAAAAAGTCTGGGCTTTGATTGGTTTGACCGATCGGTGGACATATCAAAACTCAATCATAAGATGTACAACAGATTTTTGTGAGGAAGACTAACCCAGCTTTTGCCCTTTTGGAGTTGATAATGGGCCAAACGCTGAGCACTCGTGCTGAACACAGCCACTCTGCGCCCTCTACGTTTTCAAAGTAACATTTTCAGCGAGTGGTGGAAATCACAGCAGGACGGAGCAATCATAAGAGAAAGAGAGAGAGTGCAGACCAACAGGGGGTGATGCAACAGCACCCTTCCCACATCTCTACCACTCCAGCATTGTTGACCAATGAACTGAAAACATGGGGAGGTGTTTAATGAACACTGCACCCCTACTGACATTCTGAATGAAGGACTGTCCATGCATAGCCTCATGACGACCCCATGCAGCAACAGCAGACGACTGCTCGGAGTTGGAAGAATGCGGTCACCGAAGACTGAGAAAGAATTTCCGCACAGTCAAACAACAAAATGTGAGGATATGTGGTTCTAACTTGCCACAAGTCCGGTGTACGATACTAATTGTGGGTAAAGACCACTTGATGCTTATCTGAAATATCAAACCCGCAAATACGAAAGATAGAAAAAAAACTATGACCACACTACCACAGCGCCAGATGTAATTTGATGATCTCATAGATTTAAGTATGAATGGTAATCACCACTGCTCATCAAGGACCTTGAAAAGAGGTGAAATGTACTGTGGACATAAGGTCAAATGTTCTGGTGATCAGACACCCAGTCTGGCTGTTATCTTTGAAAGGCGACAGGACTGATGGTTTAACAGATGAGTCGAGGTGCTTATCTAGACTTGCATCGAGTGTTTCATAGCATCTGTCCTCCTCTCAAACAATCCCTTGCTCTGTCTCCTGTCATCTCCCTGCATTGCTCCTGTCTTAACCTGAATTGTGGATTGTAGAGAGGCCTCTCAGCTCGAGGAAATTATATCCTGCACCAGCTGATATCAAAAACCCCAAATGCAATGAAAAAACTTTGAATTTCTTGCGCACAGAGACAGACAAAACCATACTTGAAAGAGGACTGAAGTACTCACCAGCTATGGCACTCTCAGGAACGGCAAGTAAATTCTACAAAAGAGAAGAGAAGAAGACACCATTAGCTTATTTGAAAAATGTTGGCACAATACAAAAAAGAATGTGGACATGAGGCAATGTTGAAAGTCATTAGAGTATAGAATTAAATGTCTTGTGAGTTTCATGAGAAGTTTTATTACTTCTTCAACCATTATAGTTTTGCACAGCATTTTCAATCACACAAACAGATAATTTTCAATACACTAATGATATCACAGCCTAACGAAGAATGAGATAGAGAGTTTGCGTAACACATGTGATAGAGAGTTTGCATAACACAACATAAGATGTTACCGACTTAAATCATTTGCTGATTTATCAAGCGTCGGCGGAGTTCTGTGAGTGACGATACCATCACTGAACAAACGAATATGTTTGATGTCGAGAGAACATCAGATTCTTAGCTCTAGAATGTTGATGATTTGTTGATGACGTGCTGTTTTCGGCTCTGATCTTTTTTTTTACGAAAAATTATAGATAGATAAATTAAGGGGTAATATGTGATGCTCTTGTCAAATTATAGAAATGGAATCTGTGCACGTGCTCTAAAAGGTGATCCAAACCCCCTAGACTCCATGCATAGCTCTCCCATGTACACATGGATTAATAAATGCTGACGTATGACATCCGCAGACCGCTGAACAACACCACTAGTCACAGGAGCCTTTTGCCACTGATGATCTAGAGCTCATGAATGTCAGACATTCCTGCTGAAATCACAAAACATTGCTGTAGCCAAATGTCATCATTCAGTGCAGATAATAAGTCCTTCTTTGAAAAGTGTATGTGTGTGTGTGTGTGTGCTTGTGTGTGTGTGTGTGGGGCATCAGTCATTTGGAATGCAGAGGTCTTTCTTGCCTCTGACTTTTGACCTCAGGTTACATGATTGACCTCCACACCCTGACCCGTTTTAATCCACACTGCCCTGGAACAGATCAGGGGGGGACAAAGTAGAGCGACAATCATTTGCAATGATTTTTCACCAACTGCAATTATGTTGCATCATCTCGATGACGACTGCAGAGAGCACCTAGCTCACTCAAAAGACCCAAACATTCATGTCTACATAAATGTGATTTTAAATCTGTTATCAGTTCACAGAGCAACACAAAATCGGTCCAACTCACGTCGAAATCGATGTACCGTAATGTCCGTGCAACCCTCTAATCCAAACATACTTCCAAATTCACAAGTAAGTTCCTGTTGTAAACCACTGATAGACTGAGGTATAGAGAATGCATTCCAATAGTTGGTGATCTGAAACTGCTACTCCACCATACATTTATCGCACCTTACAACCTTCATTAAACTGAGAATGAAACATTTGAGATAGTGATAGTTGTATGGTTGATCCAGGATTAAGTGTTGTCTTACTCATTCATTTCTGACAGAAAGCAGCCGTTAATAGGGCTCTGCATAAAAACGTTTTTCCAAACATCTTTCCAAATTTCCAAACAACTCATTCAGCAGTTGTGGATCTGCTTTGTATATGTGTGAGTGTATCCTCCAAAGTGCTAAACCAGCCTCGACAGCATTAAATCACTGAAAGGGTCATGTTACAGACATAAGAATAGTGGCAGAAATTCCTCATGAGGACATATAGCTTTTCAATGAATTGCCAAAAAATGGGACCAAGCTGGAGAGACTCCTACACACTCCCCACTGTCTAAATCACCTGCACGAGGAGAACAACAACAGTGGTGAAATCAGAGATGGATTTGTATTCCATGCTTTTTCAGCTGTTGGCCTCAAGTAACATTAGCTTTGCTTTTTCAGCCACAACTGTGTCGCGACTGCATTCCCCAGTGTGTGTGCACGTGCGCGCTTTGGTGTGCAGGAAGAGTGCAGTTAGAGGATGATTCAGCCTGCACTGCAATCAAATCATTTATTAATTAAACTATATTGGCGAACTGGTGCTTCAACGTTGTTGAATTTGACTTGAACCGTTATACCATCATCGAAATGTTAACTTTGAATGTGTACCAATAAATCTTGTGTGACAGCTCACGTGCATGGGTATGTCTATGCTTGGATTTCTCCCAAAGCGTGTTCCTTGATACTCTTGACAGAAAACAAAAGAAAAAAAAGTTCAACAAAAACCTTAATAATGCCTCCCAGATTGAATTCTCACCTACAAACCAACAAGAATGTGAAGGATACAACTAAATCATTCTGGGAGGTCCACAAGCCCTCTTTCCTTGGCACTAACAAGGCATTTTGCCTGCCCTACCTTTTATGTGTACACCACACCGCTGGTTCCTGTCACTGACACAGCATGTCACTGAGACACCATGTAAATCTCACCCACTCTCACACAATGCTGTGTTTTTCCTCATTATACCATTTCTAGCTGAATAAATACGAGGGTCAGACCATTGAGCCGGGTAAGAATGTGAATGACTTCGTACCGGTAAGTACCAGTGTTTTCATAGCACAATGGTCACAGATTTTCCCTGCACGCTCTCTGGCACGCCACGCCACGCCACGCCACAGCACAGGTTGTACAAAGTGTGGGGTTGCACAGGTCGTGTCAGGTGTCCACTGGGGAGCTGTAGGCTGCTATGCACACAAGCATCAGCTGCCTCATTTACTGCCACTAATTTACTGAAAATGGTTTGTGGTGGGACACACGGGGGGGTATGGTATGTGTTTGGGTTACAAGCGTGTGTGTGAGTGTGTGTTTGTCAGTCTGCCTGGATGTGATTTATGTGGTGGCTCGGCGCATGTTTGTCTGGATAGCTATCAATTCAGCTGAATGGGGAGTTTCACCATAAGCCGTTTCAATTTTGTTATACCAGTGCGGCTTCTAATAAAAACAAGACCTGTTGATTTCTCTGAGTAGAGGTTCTCAAACCACAATCATAACTATGAGTTGCAATATTTACAAAATGTTTTCCCTCAGCGGCACATGGGAGGCTACTGTTAGGCAATGGATGGGTAAGGTTTCCGAATAATATTGGATCCAGCTTTCTTTGTGGCTACACGCACAAACCGTTGTGTATTTCTTGTAGAGAGGCCGGGCTATTAAGAAAGGCATTGGCATGTGGCTCTTGCACAACAACACCAACCAGTCCCCCATGCCTCTCTCGACCCCTGCCACCTCTCATCCCCCACTCCCCTACCACTACCACCCTATGCAATGCAGCTGCAGTGTGTGTGTGTGTGTGTGTGTGTGTGTGTGTGTGTGTGTGACCACCCATGGTCTCTACTGGCCAAGGATTAGGGGGGCTCAGTCTAACCCAAACCTTCTCCCCACCACTTAGCAGTAATGGCTAAATTGGTGCAGATGGCTTATGGTCAGGTAAGCTGCTGGCTCCAGCATTGGATGTAAAAGGTAATTGTTTGTGAAAGTTATTTTGTGCGAGTGTGCTTTTGTGTGTATGAATGTGTAGGTGTGTGACTGCATATGTGTGCTTGTATCCCCAGCCTCAGGAGACGTTATCTGGACCTTGTTTACGTTTTTTGACAGGCATGTGCTCTTTTTGCCTTATACTTAAACAGGAATTTAGTCTTCATGGTTTATCGGTACCCGAGCGCACGTGTGCACAGAAACGTGGGAAACAATTCCATTTCACGCCTCTATCCCAACTTTCTCTCAAGCGTCCCTATCCACATTTTAATGGCTACCACATGTGCCGCTAGGAGTGTGTCTACAGGAAGCGATTCTGTGGAAGTTTATGTGAAATGATGTGTTGAAACATTTCCGGTAAAACTGTCCAGATGTTAGCTTTAAGGGTGACCTCAAAACAGAGCTGCACTCAGCAAAACATGGCAGGGAAAAAAAAGTTTCAGCAAGATTGACAGAGACCACGTACTGCATTACATGAAAGTATGACATTATTTCATACCAACATGAACTGTGATGGTGTTAATGACTTCAGCATGCCTTGGTTACACACCACATGGACAAACAGGCAGCTGGAAACATGTCCTCTAAAAGCGACCTTGAGTCATGAGATATGTTCTGTGTCAGGTGTGATGTTGGCTGAAAAATAGTATGAGTGGGCCCCATCTGCAAACACCAGCCCCAAGCCCTACACACACACACTTGCACGCACACAAGCTCGCATGCACACACACATTTACTTTTGTTTGCAAGAGTGGGCCAAAGCAACCAGCCTCTGGTTTCAGGCAGCGTCTGGTGGGATTTAGTGCCCTTGCAGGATAAACTGGCAATTGTAGGCAAGCCCTTAAATCCATCACTCGACCAATCACTGTGTCCAAACTTGTCGAACTTAAAGTTTTATTCTCCTCTCTGCAGAAGTTGTATTTATTATGATTTATTTACTTGCATGCCTTATACAACCCCCCCACCTGATATTTCTAAATATGATCAGACTTCCCAATGCAAATTAGGTGGAAAGCACATCTATCCACTTCACCTCTGTGTGTGTCAAAACAAAAGTCTGCTCTCATGAAGGAGAATCATGTAGTAATATTTCAATGATGCAATCAGGATCATTTGGTTCAGATGATCCTCCTACCCATTAATCATACCCAAGGCAGCAAATACAGCAACAAGTGATTCATATTAACAAATGAAATCAGCTGTAGAACATTTGGAAGGAAATTTTGTAATCAAGGAATTAGATATTTTGTCAAAACACAAGCAGAATGAAATATCTCTCTAGATGTTGCCTTGCAGCAATATGTCAGTAATCAGATGAAAGCAATTCATTAGTCTCTTATTCCTGATGTTACTGGAATGCTTTAAGTCAATTGCAGTGCTGTGGCATCAATTTCTTTCCTCATCCCAGTCGGTTCACCTAGACATATTTGATATTTTTTATTATGCCAGCAGCACCATCAATTCATGTCTGAGGATTAACACTGACATTGACTGGACGTTCACACAACCTCACACACACACAGCACAGAATCCAGATGAATTTTTGACTCCATCCAAATCCCACAACGGTCTCTTTTTCACTTTGAACTACGACACAAGTACAGCTACAGAGCACACTCAGGTCTCACGTATATTCCGATATTAAATGCTCCAATCAAATGATAAACATCTACGAAACACAGATCTAAAGATTTATTGCCTGAGGTAAGCCTCACTCCCGTCTACATGTTTGGGCATCTAAGAATTGTGCAGACATATATTTGAAGGCTATAATTGTCTGTGCAAGCATTTGGTTTGTTTGTTGGCTTTGTGATTTATTGCATGACATCACCAGCATGCGGGAGGGTTGTTTCCAGTCCCTGCACTTTCCAGTCGTCCTCATATGGACTGTCATCACCCCAAAACTTTACTGGGTTAATACTGTATTTACAATGTAGTTGCATGATAAAATGGTGTTGAGACCCAGTGGCCCGATGAATAAGTAAACAACAGGTAGAAGACTCCCACTTAAGAGGGCATGATTCACTCAAAGCAAAAACTGCAAAAACACATGGAGTCAATAAAACGGATCAGCGATTTTATTCTTACTGCGTCTGTTGTCGAGGTTCCAATCTACAACGTGAGTGCAAACACAGCGGGAAATCCATGGATGACAGTGTAGTAATAAAGAGTTGTGTGATATTTGGTTTTTGCCAGTTGTGCCAGATTTATGTGCTGTACAAAACTCGCTCAAACATTACATTCTTTGCAAACAGCCCCTTTTGTCAACTCAAACAAGAACAATATGCATCCTTTTTGGTAATAGGTTTTAGCAAGATTACTTTTTGAACAGTCTGATTAAATATTAACTACTGCAGTGGGGTTGTTATAAATTTTCCTGAATTTATCAAAACATTTCTCAGTGGTTGTCTGTCTCGCCTCATACTTCAACCACCGTAATTTCAAATCAAAACGTACATTAAGTACAGTATTTCGAACAGGAATGTATATTTTAGGTCATTGCACGGCAGGAGAAAAGCAGCTGCTCCATCTATTGGTTTGGCAATTTTGGCAGTTACCCTGTTTTATTTGAGATGATTTCACACTAATTGATTATGATCACTGAGAATAACTTATATGAGGAGGCAAATCTTTGCTATGAGGACCTTGTTCTCAAGTAGGTTTACTTACATACATGATGAAAACAATGAACAAAAACAGTGCACATCGTCTTTGATCTGGTCTTGTCTGATGCAACAACCGCAGCCTTGAATATGACAGGAAAACTAAAATTTCCTTTTCAGGGCGGTGAGGAGAAGTTAATTTTCTACATCCTGCCTCAAGCACACAACTTCTTTTGGTCTGACCCCCTACTTTTTCAACTACTGCTGTTGAAGCTGTGCTCAGCGGAGCAGTGACCTTGAGGACAATGACACCACACACAACAGTTAGTTTAGCCGTGACCAGGGACAGAACCACCTCTGGCACCTCTTGTCAGCGATAATAGTTGTTGATGTCACAGCTCGCCAACTCATTACAGCCCACTGCTTGCTGCCTTGAAGGTGCACATGTAGTGGAATGTAGCGAAACATAATTACCACGGCTATGTGTAGGGTTTGACTATTGCCCAAGGACAGACAGTAAGACAAAGGAAGTCAAACCGACGACAGAGATACCAGGATTACTGATCTGTGGTGACAGTTAGGAAATTAACTTTCGAAGTATGAAGTCTAAAATGTGAGAGCGACACTGACAAGTGTGTAGTGAGGTAATGGGGGATGTGTGGGGACTGCAAGGCGGCCAAAGCGGAACAGAGAGGAAGGACGGAGCATAGATCTGCAACTGACCTTAGCACGCAAACCACAGAGCTGCTATTGTCTCTCAAATCAACCACAGATAAGTAAGCACCAAGTACAGTATATCCAACTGATAACTGCTGAAGTCTCTCCATCATTTCAAAGTGAAAATCCAGCAAACTCCTGAGAATCAGCTCCAAGATCAACAGTAGTGAAAACTCTGGCAGCTGAAATTTTTACCTCACCATTGCCGTTACATTGACAAAAGCAGCAGAGATGACAGAAGTTTTGTTTGTACTGTTGCCCTGGGAACAGAATACAGTTTCTAACACAGGGTCAAAGGGCCGTCTTATGGAATGTTTACCGAAAGATTGAGAGGACGAAGCCTGGTATCACACTGCACATTCCCTGTCACCACGCATAACATGTAAAACACCTCCGTGCTAAATTTAACACACTGTCATGGCCTTGGTCTCGTAAACTAGTGGAGGCCTTTGGGGGATTCCAGTTATCTTGCTGGTGGGAACACTCAGAACTAAGGGTGACTGATATGTTGTTTCCGACTGTAACACTGAGAGGAAGGTGGACAGAGGTCAGTGTCAACCGGGCCTCCACCCGTCGCTCTGACTTGGCACTTCCGCCGTGGCCAGCGACCACCAAAAATAGATTCACATAACACACGGCTGCCACACCACACACATCAGAACAGAATGTCACTTCATACGGGAGCTTACTTTGCTCAGTGAATCACTTAGCACCAGGGGGAGCGCTCCAAAAAGTTATACATAAACTGAGGGGAACACCTCGGGACCAGAAAGCCTCCAGAGTAAGAATTTAAGCGAGTCCTCGACCCAAACTATAGCTAAATCAGTGCGGACTCTTCTGCAAAACAACAATGTGAGAAAAACAACATTATAGGACACCTGCTGCCATAAGTAACAGAAACCTGCCAAGAAAAACACGTGGGCAAAGATAGCAATTCACCATGGGAAATAAACACCTGCTGTGGCCCAACATCCGCAACGTGCTATCCCAAAGTTGCACACAAAACTAAGCCACCTGCTGAAGGCTAAGAATAGAATCTATTCACTTCACCCCAGAGCCCTTTGTGTACCAGCAAGTGTGTGATACCGCACTCACGCACACTCATCACCAGTGAGCACTCACTCACTCCTCGTACCACTTTACACTTATCAGGGCTACACATGAGACAAAACAGCATGTTTGTGTGACTGGTACAGACACATCAAAAACAGGTGCTGGCAGATTGTAAGATTGTAAATATGTCTGTGTGGCAACTTGTTCAGGCTACGATAATCACAGACATGTCGTGCTTGATATGGGGAACTATTATTCATAGGTGCAGGCTGAACGTAGTGCGATGTGATTGCAAAGGCATATGTGCAGAGAGCTACAAATAAAATCTGAATTAACACAAAAACACAAGTATTTGCAAGAACAAACACCAATAAACCTGCCATTTTTGATTTGTTGAGCGTACCACAATTCTGAGCAAACTGAACAATTGTCTGGCTAAACTGAAACAAACAGTCTTTGACGTTTTTCTTTATTTTACAATTGTTCAAAAAATGCATTCTACCTATTCCAAGAATTTCAGGTTTGAACTGCAACCGACCCTCAACATACTGCATCTTATCTTTCTACAATATTTGTCAACTTTGTGTCATAATGGGCCCATGTTCGACCCCTAAGCACTCAAGTGCCTGGAATTCCCATTTATGTAAGCCAGTGCGCCGTAATTGCTTGTATTCTAAGTCTAATATCATTGTTTTCACATTAACCGACTGAAAAGACATACTGTATGTTGCTTCACTGCTTGTGTGAACTTGTTAGGACCTTCCAACAGGAAGAGTGGCAAGTGAATGTCAGCACATACTAGTATATAACGCCACAGAGTGTATGAAGTGATGGGTGCGTTTATAGTGTTTCGAATACTCTCATATAGCCTACATTACAAACACATACCAAATACTGAGCACATTGCACTTGTTAACAAATTGAGGACAGTGGAGCCATGATTGCTTTATGAGCCTACACGGTCAAATTACAGTAGGTAAGTACAGTAGTTTTGTTTTTTTTCCCCCCCCAATGGACTAATAGTTCAAATGATATCTTATTTTCATCGAACAGTGGATGAGTAGATCTTGTTTTTTAAGCGGGAAGACAAAACTGATCACCTCACTTTCAAATGGGAAATTTCAACCTCGCCTGGTGTTTGTTTATAAAATTGAGAGGATCAGTATTGTCTGGCTTGAACGATTTGCTGAATGTCATGGCCCCCATCTGAAAAGACCCACCAGTCCTCTACACTATGGAACACTCCGTTTTAAAAGTCATTGACGCGACCCATCACCCAGCTGGGTGTCGACTGTAAAACATTGCTCATTGACGAGAAAAAAAGCACTGTTTACTCAAGCTTAGGCTAATTCAGGATTGGGTTTGCGAAGAAAATGTTAACAGGTATAATAAATAGTCCATCAAAGTTGTGTTTTTGAATAGAGCAAAACAGGCTGCTTCTGCAACGAGAGAAAAGTTATGACACCCAACAGTGTAAAACAAAACGAGTAATTAAAGAATATTCCCGAGTGTGCTGCGCTCCCCTTGTCTAGCGATTTGATGTACTTTAAGGTTGTAATGCCATGTTTATTTTCAATAGAAACGTCTTGTTAAAGATCGGGCTATCAATGGAGTCCATTTCTACATCATCAGAACAGCTAGTGTCTATTTTCTCGTTCATTCCATAACTAACAAACTGTTTCTTTTCTGCAACCATCCTCTTTTCTTGATAGCGACTCATGTAAGGGGGGA
>OMPJ01015308.1:0-21162 GCA_900312935.1 Carapus acus | reverse complement strand
GGAGGAGACGCGCACACACACACACACACGCACACACACACGCACACACACACACCGCTTCACCTGTTGAGGGACGCTCATTGAAGCGATGAGGGCAGACTTTTTCTTTTTTCTTTTTTTCTGGTTAGCGTTGTTTTGTTTGAGGCCCATTAAGTGACATTAATTGCGTTATTTACAAAAACAGTGCGAAAACAAACTCAAACTGGACCGAGACACATGGAGGAATTATTTGTTATTAAATAAAAAATTCGGTTGACTATCACTTTATCTAATTATAGCAATTATTCTTAGAAAATAACTCAATGACATGAAAACAAGTCTGCTGTGATTTGACGTTTCATGGAGAATATGTGTCAAGTTTTGGATTATTTTTTAAATCCCAAAATATCAATGAAATAATCTGCATTTGAATAAGCATCCTAAAACTCAAATGATTAACTTTCATGATTTTTATTATTAATTGTCTTTCAATTCGCAGGGGAAATGAGCCTGTTGCTGCTTGAACTTTTGTTTTCCTCCGCTCAATGAATCCTCCCAAAAACACTGTTTAGGGAGACATTCCAGCATCAGTTTAATGAGACACTCAGCGGTGTAGAGGACCTCAGAGAGAACAACGGTCAGATTTAGAGGGATAAAATCAACTGCGAGTGAACACAACTCTTCACCTGTGGAGATCGTTTGTGCAGCAGGCTGGATGTGTCTGTCGGCATTAGTTTTCGATGTAAATCATGGCAGCAGTCTGACCTTCTCTGATACAATTACCCTATTGACCAGGCAGCCACTGGGTCACTTCCCAGCCCTCTAACCAGAGGTCAGGCTATCAGGCGAGGTTAACTGCCTGCTAATATGACGTGAGGGAGCCGCTCAGGTACCTAAGATATTTGGGACAAACAGAGGAAAAAAAAAGGCACAAGTGACATTTACCACAAAGGTTTTGTGATTCAGTGACACATTTTCAATGTGTCAACCGACTTCATATTTTTTCTTCCTCTTCTCTTTACCAATTCTTAATTGTAATTACAGCCCAAACTGGCACAAGTCAAACTGTTCCTGGCAGGGGAAAATGTTCCTTTCATATCTGGAGGCAGTTTGTCAGGAAACAAATTGGTTGACAAGTTAATTAGGCTGATTAAGCGTTCCTCCGTGATTTTTAACGTTGTCACTGTGCAGTTCGGAATTGAGGAACATTTTCGATACGGCGGCGGTGGGAGTGAATTAACTGCCCGCTTTCTAAAGCAGACCCTCGGAGAAACCATGGTGTGGGTGTGTCCATGATCGTTTGCCCAGATCGTGCAATGTAGTTCTTCTGTTTGTGATGACAAGTGGGATGCGTGGCTTTTTGTGCGTGTGGCAGAGGTGTGGGGTCATGCGCAAACATGCTGGTAACATTGAAAACATGGAAAGCAACTCAAAGGTCTGGGCTGTAACTACTGCTGCTGTTCACACAGCGTTGGTGTTCATATTGGCCTCCTAAATAATTGAGAGGGGCTTTAATTTAGTAATAAGACCAGAGGCATTATTTATGTGACTTTATACGCAGAGCCATTTGGTAAGGAGTCAGTGAGCATAGATAATTATTTGAATCCCCAGAACACAAACTGAGAATACAACATATGCGTAAACATCCAACAAACAGATTTAACGGGTGTTATTAACAGGCCGCCTCAGTCCTCAACACTCCCACCTACAAAATAAAAGGACATTGGATCAATTTGGGTTGTGATTACTGAACCTGCTTGATACGTCAGATCACAATCGGATTCAACACGAGCGACCTTGCAGAATAAATAAGATACAGTATTTACACACCTCAGCCTACCTGCTAATCTCCTGTTGCATCTCCAGCTCTGTGGAGATGTTTGGACTTGGATGCAGTAGTTTGAGGAAGGACATCAGCCCTCACTTTGTTGAATTGTGGTGTTGTGTGTGCGTCGACAAAAGGAGAGTCTGACCGCCATTTAACACATTCTGTTGTCTCTGTCTGCATTTTGTTCATTCAAGCTCAGGGTTCTCAGCATGGCGACAAATGTGAGAGGCACAACAAAGCACTGTTGTTGTTTGTGTGAGTGCTCGTGCGTGTGCGCGTGCGTGCGTGTTTTTGCCACTGCATTTCTTTTGGTTTTGTCGTTGCGAGACTATTTCCATTCTCAACACAAACTGTGCTGGGCCTCTATTAACGGGCGGCTGAGAACAGTGAATGTCACTCAGCTACTCAGCGAGCTGAGACCGTCTCTCAAACATGCTAAGCCTCTCCCGCTGAACAGGATGGTGTATTTTCTGATCCGTGGAATGTTTTTGCTGACTTGGCGTGCTGTTTGCAGCATCACCTTCTTACTTCCCATTTAGAGTTTTGCACAAATTTAGACCCGGGAGCTGGGCGAGGTGACTGTTCCACTCTGGTTCTGCTGTAAAACTTTTTACTGCAGTGGTGGAGACGAGGAAGAAGTTAAAGAGGGGGAAGAGTTAGTACCGTTACGTGTTTTCTGCCTCAATTTCAACAGGCCCGTGTGTGGAGCTGCCTCTATCGTATCCAGTCAAAGTGATTTGATGGAATGAAGGAATATCTCTGAGCATATCCCCTGTTGTATTGTCTGGCAATGCAAACAAATAGCATAGACGCTGACATCGGCCCCTTTGTACCATGTCGCCAATAAAGACACATGAAGTCAATTTTCTCAAGCCTCTGTTTTTCACTACCATGTCCTGCATGTAAACAGTGTATCTGCAACACAAAATGACATTACTGAGGGAGGTGTGAGAGGATGCGACAGGGATCCTGGGAGCCAGAGAGGAACACCAAGATGCAAATAATGCAGACTTTTCAATTTGAAACCTTATTGTAATACCCAGAGCAACAGCAAACATACTGCGCCAAGCTATTACTTTTAGGGGGAATTTTGCAAAGTGTGTGCAAGGGTCGTGTTGAATTGATTCCAAGGCCGTTTATGGATTTCTGCTTGCAAGGATGCAGCGCACCACTTGCATGTCAAGACAGAAGTAAAGGACACACCCACATATGCGCGTGTGGATAGATGTTTGTTTAGAGAAATGGACTTTTGCATCTGTCTCCCTCTCCATCTATCCATTATCCCAGTCAGTAATGGCACGTTTGTGTGGTAAATGCTCACAAATTGAATTCATGATGTGGCAAATTGCCAACTTGGAAGTTTCATGGATAGGTAGAAGAATATGGACAATTACTTACTAAATAAAATCACACACAAAGCATCTGAGGGGCAATACTAAACAACTTTGATAATCATGACTTCACCGTTGTTGTTCATTGTTTAGGTGACTGAGAGGAAGTGAGCACCCAGAAAAAGCACTTACAGTACAAAAGACAAGAGAAGTCGATGTATTGAGCGTTTTCCATCTGATTCAATTGTATTGTTTTCCCTGTTCATATATCAGTTACTGAAATCAATAATGGAAAAGCCAAACACTCGTCATACACGACGGTTTATGCAAGATATGCTGTTGTTGCTTTTGTTCATGCACAGCAGTTTTTTTTACAGTTGCGACTGAGCAGCTCACAACAAAAGCAGGACATTAAAACGGAGAAACGCACAAAAAGAAAACTCATCATGTAGGATCGTAGGATCTCCATAGACAAAAATATAAAGAACATAAGTGATCCTTCAAGGTTCAAATGCACTCAGGAATCATGAAGTGAACAAGGCGAGTAAGAGGAGGCAATGACTCACCAAACATGGTGAAGATGAGAAGACAGAGGGGACAGAGGGGACTGTAGAAACTGAGTTTCTACCGTCTGCTTCTATTACACAGAAGCCAAATCGCCACAAACAGGCACCCTTGGTGGGGTAACTATGAGTCATCAGCCACACAATAGCTTTGATTTGTATTCTTGAACTTGCATTCGAAAAACAGTATATGAAATGAGAGCAGATGAAAGCTACAGTATATCAAATATCAACAATCAACCACGAGACAAAAGCAAAATATGCCAAAAGCCTCTGAGACACAGGAACGATGCAACCGCCAATAGGCTCTACAAGACCTCCCCATTGTAAAGGCTATCAACCTCCTGTGTACCAATCATCAAACAGAAACCTTCTATCGTCAATCTAAGTGATTAAGCTACCTTCAACTGAGTTTGTGTAGTGCTTAGTTGGCGATTGGACTTTGGGGGCAGATTTTGAAATCAAGCCAAATCACAATCACCGCTTAGCTGCAGTCATGATAGAGTAAAGCACTCTGTTACTGTCTCCTGAGGTGAGACTCCTATATCAACAACAACACGGTGTTAAGGAGTAAACTGCCTTACCTTTGTTTCTCGAAACTAGCAGATAAGGGATTGAAGAGAAAGTGTTTTTTCCCCTCGAACAGCTCGCACCGAAGCCGCAGAAAAACAGAGTCCAAATAAACCTGCTGTGACATTTGTGTTTGCTAAACGGCCTTTAATGTGGTGAGTGCGGGAGGGCGACAAACCTATTTTGATGAGGCAGCAAACGTGCGGGGAGCACAGCAGGTTATCTGTGACCGCACCGTCCTTGTAAACACAAAGCCATTATGCCCAAGACGTGATAGAAAGATTTAACCCAAATGTCCTCGCCTCTCTCTGTGGCGCTCTGCTGGCTTCAGGGCAAACACAGTTCAACAAAATAATAGATGGAAGATTACACTTAGATTTTGCGTGGGAGGTTTCACTGTGTGGTCATGCTGTTCCATATTGTGTGTGGTTAACACAACAATTTGTGCCTGCCTTTAAAGTTAGGAAGGGGCCGCACAGCTGTGGTGAATGAACAAAAAGCTTACTTACCACAGGGAACGCTTTTGGTCGGTGCTGCCTGCTGAAGACATTGATCGAATATAGGTTATTCTATCAATTTTCCTCTGTTGAATGCTGCTCCTGTTGGATTTGCTCACATTATATACCATGATAGTGGGATAGATATGGTCATTATATGCTCTGCTGTTGTAAACTGATTAAATCATAACTTCTAAGGTACATTTGAACATCATTCACATAATCTGACATCATGTAACACATTTGAAAATTAGCCTCTTCTTTGACATACTCAATGACGTGAGAAAGTCATTTCACTGGGTCAAACCTGTTAGGACTGGCCTCTCTTGACATTACACACAAATTGTCCCGTTTCCAGTTATGGGGCACTTCAGTGTGCACAAAAACACAGAGGAGCAGCGCAGAGTGTGTGTGTGTGCCCATGTGTGCATGTGTTTGTCTATTTCACATCAGAAGTCATGACAAAGAGGGTTTTTTTTTTTTCAGGGTGTCAGAGATTGTGAATCTGTGTAAGTGATGTAGGTCTGATCCTTTCATATTTAACTTACCCACATGCACACTATGATACCTTTTAGAAAAGATAAAGTAACATATAAAGAGTGGAAATCTCCTCCCAACACACTGTCACCAAAACCCTTTCACATCTGATCAAACATTGCTTGAGCTCTAGCTGATCTACACAGCATTACGCAGTAGATGTTGTACGAAATTTGCATTCTATATGTTGTTCTGATCATCTTCAGCAGAAATGTGGTACACTCACGTGCATCCGTACGTAAGCGTAACAGCAAAAGCAGGACGTACAGCCGCTACCACACAAAAGTGCTCTTACCCTTCAGCAATGGACTCCTGCTTCAGACAGCCGTCCAACTGACAGGGCCCGGGTCCGCGGAGCTAATCGGACCCCTGGGACTCGCTCTCAGGCTGCACTTTTTGCTGCTGGTACTTGGGGATTCTTTACACACAAGGACACAGTGGGGTGTAACAGGCTGAAGGTCTCGCATTCCCTGCCTCCTGCCTCAATGGGGTGAGGTCCAGGGAGTGGACCGGCTGAATCCATGCAGTCAAGCCCACTCTGAAATCTGTGTCGACAGCTCATGATTTACATTTCCCCTTCATGACATATATTGAATCACATATTTCTGTAATGTGCACGGTGTCGTAGGCGTGACTGTGGTAGAACATGAATGGCATGGTGCACGTATGCAAAATCAAATGTTGCCTCTCCTCATTCTTCGCTGATTTCCCCAAAACAACGGTGAGGACAAAGATTAATATTTTCATATAGCCAATGGGATCAGACATTGTACTGTTTGGTCCTTTGTCATTCTATGAACACATCGAAATGTAAGGAACAGTGTTGGCTGCAGTTTTAACGACGACATTCGCTGAGGAACTTCTTGGTGTGACTGAGGACAAGCAGGCCTGTCTTTAAAACAATGGACTTAGTTGAGAAATAGAAGGACTTCTCTCATTCAAGTGACCTTTTTATCATCCCGCCAAAGTGTTCCAATCACAGGCATACACTGAATCATAGAAAATTGCATCCACCTCTGGCTAGCATCAACACAATCATATTCAATAACAATGTAAAGAATTATATTTCAGTAGGTCAAAATTTACATACAAATTGTGAGTGGACACATAATGTTGACTGTAGGAGTCAATTTTCCCAACGTTTGTGTCCAGTTTAAGGAAGTGGTAAGACTCACAGAGAGTATTCTCCCTCTGGAAATAGCTTTTTGTGTTAATATTGAGTTTAAAAAAATATCACTCTACACTTCCAGTAACTTTAAAACCCTGCAAATTTGTTCCTTTGATCTCCGTATGATGATGATTATCAAATTGACAGTATAACAAAATTGGCCAAATGGGCCTTAAAGTTCTGCACCCATAAGTCACAAATAATGTACATTTTTTCGCAACAATAATTCAAACGCACATGTGTAGACATGAACAAAACCTCTGTCAATGCTTGTCCATGTGTCAGTGTGCCACCGTCATCCTCCAAAAGATACTGGGCATAGTGACGCTGCTATGCAAAACAACAAAAGATGGTAGGACAGTGCATGCAAGCCTATATTTCTGATTTTAAAGTGGATTGTGTGAGCTTGCGAGCTGAACTGCGGCTCCTTTGAACTGCTTCTCTCTGTATGACAGACACATAGAAAATAACACTAAAAAAAACATGCACAGTGTACACAAGTATGTGCTTCAAAATGAAAGCCTAACAAGAGTGTGTGGCTGGGTCCATCAAAACAATTCACTTATGGCACATTCCATTATTGACATAAGC
The DNA here is from genome assembly GCA_900312935.1 of Carapus acus. Lineage (NCBI taxonomy): Eukaryota > Metazoa > Chordata > Actinopteri > Ophidiiformes > Carapidae > Carapus > Carapus acus. The sequence goes on along the minus strand of OMPJ01015308.1, from coordinate 14,098 downwards.
GATGGTCAGCTGCAAAAAATGTAACAATGACCCTCTCACCAATTGCACAACCTGCAAAAAGTCATCATTATTCTAGACAAAGAGATCGAGCCTGTGTGACTCAGCCAGGTGACTCCATTTCTAGAGGAGCTGAGAAAGCTCAGCACACAATGAGGTGGGGGAGAAGGTCTGTGTAGGTTTTTGTGGCCAAGGCCTGTTGATTCATTTGATGAAGTCCACGCTGAACCACTCCAGCACATATGGCAATAAGAGGTTTGTGCAACACTGACGTACGCATCCACACACCCACAATAGCATTGTCGAGTGGTGGATGCATCAAAAGGAACATCGACTTCATGCTCTGAAATTCAACCCAGGGACAAAGGATGGCAATATTGCCAAATTAACTGCAAATACTGATGGGATACATCATGAGGTTATATTAACCGTTGTTTTAGCAGTGTTTTTTTTTTTTTTACCTCTGCTGTGAAGTTATCAAAGTAGTAGATAAAAGACAGGTCCATTTACAGTGAGTCATGTTTGTTTGGAGAAGTTAGAGTAAATCAAACTCATCGGTGTTAATGACATTAAGGGAAATTATCGTGACAGTTATTTTCAGACATCATCTAATGCCAGTGCACATTTCCTCACATATTCATTCATTTGATCTTTCATTTCTGTCCTTTTGCCTTTTGCTCTTTTGTTAACACTGCAACTAACATTCAGTCAATCCGATATTCACTAAGTTTCTAATTACTTTTCAAACATCCATGTTTATTTCTCGCAACATTAATCCACCTCCTCCCTCCCTCCGCTGCCCAGTACTTCCTCCCTCCCTCAATCATGCTTTCATCTAGGACTGTAGAGGCTGTAGGGATGCGTAGCTTGTCTGTGGAAGACATATTACACAAGTGTTATTTACTGTTTTGCAGCACACCTGGACTGTGTCGGCTGCTTTGTCTTAGTGACCTTGTATGTCCTTCTCTCCTTAGCCAGAAATAAGCAGACATATGTTGGAGGGTAAGAAAAGACACCCGAGGAATACCCCCCATATCTACTCAGTACCACGATTACACGCTGCTGCCTGATTGGAATTATTCTCTGTGAGTATGTCAACCAGTATTTTACACATCTTGTGTTTTATGGTTTCATGGATATCAAATGTCAAAACTAACTAAGTGGATTCCGCCTTAAGCCCCTCTGGTAATCTTGCCCTGAAGCAGCTGACATTCATGCAAAGGTAAAGACAAACTGTCTTTGGTGATTGGTGCAGCGTTGCTCCAGGGGTTAGAGCAACTGCCAATCTAACGCTTTGCAAGACAGCCAGGATTCACATCCAGATTTTCTCTAGAAAGTGACTCCATCTCCCAGGGAAAAAGCACAAATATGAAGGAATTCATATCGGCGCAAACATATTCACCAGGCTCCAAATAACCGCTCGCTTCTTAGTCTCTCACTCTGTCTCTCTCAAAACAAAACAAAGACTGACAATATTCATGCATCATTACACAAAATGAATTGTCATCTGAGCTGGCAGTCGTTGCAGACAGCAGCAGTGTGCATTCTAAAAAGCGGAGATATCTCCAAACCAGTTCAGATCATGTCTTGTGTCCTCTGAGGCCAATTACCCAATTGCTTCTTAGCTACACAACTCTCGGTTCCCCCTCATTTCAGAGCTGCAGTGAATTAAACTGTGTGGAAACAAATTGATTATTTAGTTCAACAGCAGAGATAAAAACTTTCAAACTTCTGAGATTTAGAATGTGTCGACATTGGATGCAAAAGAGTAGTTGTTTTGTTTTTGTATTGGTTAGCCTTGTCGTTACGGCTTCAGATGGAATGATGATTTTGTGATACATGGTCGAAGTCCCTTGATAGTGATGCTGACAAATCTCATCACATGTCACACACGAACAATTTGGACCAGCTTAATCCGTTATCAAAGGCACTGAGGAAAGGTGTGTGTGTGTGTGTCTGTGTGTGTGTGTCTGTGTGTGTATGTGGTGTTCTGGGTGGTTTCTCTTTGTTTTGTCTGCTTATTGATTTTTTGTTCAGCTTGATTTTCAAAGAAAAGGGTAAAACTCCCCTCAGCCATCAGAACAGCTGCAAAGATCCAGAAAAATGAGAAGTTTTGCAGATGTGGGCAAGATGATGAAGATTGAGGGAACACAGATGAGCGCCTTAATAGATGCTATGCAAGGTCGTGTTTTTGGTCAGTCTGGGAATTTTTTTTTTTGTCATTTTGGCAAGAGAAAGCAAAAGCAGATGCACAGCGAGGTCTGATGTCTCAGTGGGACACCTCTGGATTTTTGCTCAAGTGCCACAGTGAATTTGAGCTCAGGGAGATAGAATGACACTCATTTCCGTCCTCACACCAGCGACCTTCAGCAGGTAAAACAGTGTGAGTGTGAGATTGGCTGCATCCCAAACTTGAACAGTCATCTGTCCTCCCCAATCAGTCAGCCACTCGTTCTCTCACAACAAGGGCAAAGAACTGAGGGAGAGAGCAGACCAGAGGGGAACATGGGTGTCTTTGTAAAACAGATGAGAAGTCTATGTTAGTGTCCGCTGCAGGGGACAACAGCGCGCCTGGGACCTTGTGAGAGGGGCTCCGTCCCCAGGGGGACACACTAGGAGGCAAAGTTTGGGGAGCACATGAGCTCAGCCGAGCCTGAATGTGAGGGAGGAGTGTATGCTTGCTTACTCGTGCCCATGAGAGGACAACAACCATCTCACGAGAGGACAACAACCATCTCACCATCTTATTTGCCTGATGGAATCTGAAAATTGGTTTCACAGTGATCTCTGTCATTCTGGTTTATTGTTAATGGTCAAAGGCAAGATTTCTTTCAACACAAGTCAGTCAAATTAGACTGGAAAATTTACTTTGAAGGGATTGAAAACTGATAATTGCAGAGGAAACCTGCATTGCTATTGTAATTGTTGTACCGCTGGTAGAACAGAGTCCTTCCAGAGAGAAAAACATAACAAAGTAAATGTAGTACTGGTCTTTCTGTGTGTCAAAATGTTAAATGTTTCTGCCAACAATAAAAGGGGGTCTATGTCTTTTAATTATCACATCCAACAATTCTTAAGCTTAGATGTGAGTTTTCCAGCTTCCTCTTAACAGAGATCTTCTCTTCATAACAACACCAACTGGGTGATGTGAAACACAAGTGTGCCCCATTAGATGAGTCATCTATGTGCTGTTTGTGTTCAGCTAACTGTTTTTATTTCAGTATTAAGACTAAATGTTGCAATATAATCATCACAGCATCACAATAATCGCATATTCTGATCCTCGTGCCAAAATGCGTCTGCTGGGTATCTTTCTAGCTAAAATACATCCCAGCAAGATAGAAGTTCACGTTTTAAGACAACTGGAAAGCTGAATGCCCTCTGCGTTGCATTGAGGGGGGAAATATCTCACTCAATGGCTGAAGTAAATGTGGCAAGCCTGCTGTCACACAGGCACATACAACCTAAAACTGACAAGTAGGTTGTTGGGTTAACGTGTTGTGGGAGGACAGCTGCTGCTCACGTGACGCCACAGCGTCCACATCCCACTTTTCCCTTTTCCGGGCTTCCAACGCCTGGCACCTGAATACTCACATCCACTTTTCACCTCTAGCGAGTTTTGTTGTGTTATTCATAACTTTACACATTTGGCATTGTCAGTACTTTGCTAACAGTCCAAAACAAGAATGAGATGCTGGAGCGCAACACAGGTCACAGTGAGACGGTGGGATCAGCCAGAACGAAACACCGCACTGCTTTTATTGGGTTCGCCTGCACATCAGAGCAAATCTCCAGGCCCGACAAAGCCAAGAGGGTACAACAATCAAATAGAACACCGATTGTCCCCGTTTCTATCTCAGTCCTTCTCTCAATCTCAAATCTGGGTATCTTGAGGAAAATCAGGGCAGATCATGTCTTGAGTGTTGGGTGAGAGTGTTCGCTCCACCTCGTCTGAATGAGGAGCGCTCAGATGTGCTCCGTATCAGGGAACAGAAACTGAGGCGAGCTGCAGGAGATTTTTTTCACTCTCTAATTATTCAAGTCGCTCTGGGTGTTTTGAAGAACAGAATCTGGGGTAAAGTGAGCATATTCCAGTCACATTTCTTTGCACAATATGGCGCCGTTTTATTTTTTCTCCGCGCAGGTGTACATCACGTACTCGTTGGGCAGATTAAAGGCATCTCACCACTATGCGCAGAAAAATGACATACACAGAATCCCAGGTTGTTACTCTAGGCAAGCATATGCCAGTTTATGCTGATTGTGGGCTATTAATGCCGTTTGGTTCAAACAGAACATGTGGAGGTGAGTCACAGCAGGAGGCGGCCGCTCACAGTTAGCTTATCTGCCCCCCATTGCTGGTGAGGAAGCCTTACACCACGTTCTGGTACTGCAGCTACACCCAGCACCATTCACTGGGCTCCTCTCTGCAATGATAATGAGCCGAGGTGGGGGGTGTCTCTGTGTCCTTGATGAGAAAGGACGGAGCGCAGTTCTGCAGCGGGATGAAAAATTTTTGTTCAGCAGCTATTTTTCCACCGCCTACTCACGGAAATCTTTTCTTTTCCCTCAACCAACTGCTTCGTTTCAATCAGTCTATGAAATCAACTCAAATTGCAGCACAAAGACGCTCCTCAGTTGGACTCACCTGCACATTCGTACCTGTATGTTTAATTCATAAACTCTTTTGGATCACTCCAGTCTTTTTTTGCGCACCTTGGCTTTTGCAAACACAATGGCTGCACATATTTGACTACTTGTGGAAACACACAAACAAAATGCACAATAACAGCAGAACCGTGCAGGTGAACCATTCAAGGAGATTTTCTGACATTTTGTCTTAAACAAGACATCAGAAATATGCAGCACATTATGAATTGGACAAGTGCAGCTTCAGAGGAGACAAAGAAATTGTACTTCAAAGAAAATTAGCATGACAAAGTCGGTATAATAGCAAAGAAATCTGCATTTTCTGGCAAAGGATACTGACTCGCCCAATTTCTTCATTGTCCATCTGTCGTGTTAAACTCACACAACCACTGTTTGTTGCATTTTTATGTCATTATGTAGAAATAAAAGTCCAAGACTACATGAACTAACTTCATCCTTGCATAAGGAGCTGTTGCATGCCTGATCTGTCAGGGTACTAACCCTAAATATGACATTTTTCAATTCAACCCTGCTCTGTCTAAAGTCACTTAGCTGGACCTGGAGCTATAACGTGATCAGGGTCAAGGGAGGGAACCACACACAAAATACAGCTTTAACACGGATTTTTGCATAATTCCCACAAAACTGCTTCCAATGGCCACCATTAATGTAAATTGGCCCTCTGCATGACATAGGCACCACGTTAAATATATTCCTAATCTGAATCTAGTCAAAATCCGATGAAATGTATCGCATGAGTGAGCTGAAAATAGATTGACAAACGAACATCACTTGCTCCATATCTGCACCAGGAGAGGATGAACAAAGTCATCAGATATTGTTGCCATTGGATACATCATTAATTGATAAATAAGGCATGTCCTGCACCTTTGATGGATGCCTTTGCTCTGATGAATGCCCACAATGCACGCATTCCCCACATACTGAAGTTATTTGCCTCAACGTTCGCTCTGTCATTCCGTCAGGCAGAAGCTTAAATCATCCCATTAGAGCCATCCGTCATCGCTGTATCGCGGCGGAGGACAACCGCTGATGGGTCTGTTCACATCAACTGTCAAAACACCTTAAAAATGAGCCTTGCTCCTGCGCCTGCCTTATGTTAGAAAATGGGCTGTGAACGATGTGTGTGCATGTGTGTATTCAGGGTGTAATTGTTTGAGTAAGTGTTGGTGCCTGGATCATCTTCAGTGCCACTGTATTAATCCTGGCATGACAAGCTGTGGCCGTGGAAATGCCTTGAAAAATGGAGCTGAAAGAGGACAGAAAACTGCATCAACACGGTGTTAAGTGACACCGACGACGACAACGCAAAGTGTTGTGACAGAGGAGTGGGAGACGCCGTCTGTCCGTTTCTATTTTGTCCTTCAACATCTCATCGTGTAAAATCCTGACAGGGGTTATTTTCCTTCCACTGTTTTTTCAATTATTACAAACCAGACTAAAGCTGTTTTGGTCTCTGCGTGACGTCAAATTGCAAATACGCCAGTCCTTGGAAATAATTGAATAGATTCCTTCACCCTTCTTCAGCATGTTTCAAGATGGTCACAGCCGCAGCCCAAGACAGAAAGCTCCTGCACCACCTGCAGCATTGTGCACAGCTCAGCATCCAAACATCTGCTGAAGGACATCAGGTGTAAATGTGTCGGCAACTTTGTGCGGGCAGAGGACATTATTTATGTCAAGACTGGAGACGCCAGCGTATAACATCGATGGGACGAGGAGTACCCAGGTAATAGTGAGCATAGGTGAGTAAAACCTGAATATTCTCAGTGTGATTTCTTATCATCTCTTTAGCTCTACCTCGTTACTGCACACCGAGATTCTGTTTAAAATAAAAATGTAGAGGACGTAATTCAGTCATGGTTTTGAGCGGCAGTCAGCTGCTCAGGAGGGAGCAAAGGGGAGGTGAGAGGTCAGTTTCTCGCTCAGAGATGTGTCAACATAAGACCCCTTAAGGGAGCTTGCGATGGAACCACCAGCACTATGGAGACTGCTCCGACAATAGCCATCGCGCCCCAGCAGGCTTTAACTTTGACGGATAGATAAATGTCCAGACCCATCAATATTCAAAACAAGCACACACTGTCCACGCGAGCCTGTTCCCGATCCACAATGCTCTGGTTTTAACCATCGAACCAATAGTAGATCCAGTTGATGGTTACACCACGCATACTTTTCAAACGTGAAACTCTGACTCTGAAAACCATCACACCAAATCAAATCTTCCAATTCCTGTGACAGTTACCACGGGTAAACAACAGGTAAGTCCTATCGTTAGCAATAACTTTTACAAAGGGGCATGTACAGCATCTCAGAGGGAGACGCAGAAATGATTTGTTGGCCCAACACAGAAATGACAAACAATTTCCCTCTTTATTGTTGCAGTTGTGGCCGTATAGCATCTCCTTCTCCTTTGAGTGCTGTTAGTGTGCCTTGAATGTGGCCATTTCAATCCTCAAAATATTGTAAGATCTGCCCTGTGTGCTTTTCTGGGAGAAAATTGTTCAAACGTTGTCAACATATGTGGAATCATTGGAGAGAGGCAAAAAAGGCTCGACAAGGAAGCAAAGAGGGCGATGCAGCAAAGGCCGACTTGGCATGACAACTAACAAATCCGGAGCCGCCGAAACAGCAGCTACAGTAGCAGCAGCAGGATGCTCCACCGCCTCAAACTGCCTTCATCCTGGGCTTAGATGTGGCGTCCTTTCGAATTTTTGGGGGGTTTTAAGAGAGGAGGCTCTATTCAAGGTGTAGATTTGGTCAGTTTATGCAGATGATACACAGCCACATCTAACACAATGGTAGTGAAGGTGACAATCAATTATGTAAGGTGGAGGTGATAAGGAGATGCCAAAGGTCAGCTAGAGGAGAAGGGCAAATGACAGAGGAGCGTTACCACAGATATGGACGCCACACGCCTCAGCCGATATGGAAAAGGTCACTTAACACGCGTCACTCACTGCATTCACCGTAATTTGCTACAAATCTCAGTCTAGCCTCTGAAGTGTGCTACATTTGAACTTTCATGATGCCCTATCTCGCTCCTGGCACGCATCTGTCCCGCCGTACTCGGCCGCCATCATATGATCTCTTTGCCATTTGTAACCTTTGCGGCCGGGCGAAATCAAGGCCCCTCGGAAAACAGCTGTTATCAGCCGGAGCGGTAAGATGAGCCTCAGATGCAGCGCGGAGGCTTTGAGGGGAAGATAAGGATCAGTTGGTGATGAGACCACCAACTCCTGCCTCTCATCAGTTTTTCTGGGCAGCAGCTGCGATGGGAAAATTGCCTCAGCACTCGTTCTCATCTGATATGTGATAGTGGACACACACGCACGCACACACTCACACACACCGAGGCCAGATTGATTACACGCAACACAGATCACATTTTGCAGCATAATTAAATGAATTATGGACAAAAATACATTAAGTGGGATTATTAAACAGACAATGCTTAGGATGTGGGTGCAACATTATGCTAACATAATTAACGTCAACTTTTCAATCACACATGGAGATCGCTCACACTCGCACTCATACTCACATCACACACTCACACACACATCACACACTGTCCTTTACCAAAGCCTGCATCAGCTACCGAAGTTTTTGTTGTTGAAGTGTAACAAGCCATCCCACAAATACTTGATTTCACATCACATCCATGAAAGCTTACGATGAAATTTGTCTTGCTGTTACATGATAGTAGTGTTTGTTATCACAGGCGCCTTTCGGTAAAGTGAGACGTACATTTGTAGCACAAATTGCGTTTGAAACGACAGCAGCCTCTCCGTCTTTTTTTTCACTGCAATGTTTATTGTTTCTTGATGTTTGCTGCTGCGACGTGTATAGTAACATGCTTCAGATTTGCACACTGGAGATTTGCACTCGCTTTGCTAATGTGTGTTCCTCACAGTTCAACATACAAATCCATCAGAAAATTCTCCAGAGGTCACAGTAATGAAATTATCTTTTTTTTTCATTGTTGTTGTTTTTGTGGTTATTGTTTCTAAGCGACTCGTCCTATGACAGCGATGGAAAAACAACAAAAGCTTTTGTGTGTAAATTGTATACTTAAATAAGACACTATTTGATTGTCCGTGTTCACGATCTTGTCTGTCATTGCCGTAGTTAGTCCTGTTTTATCTTGTACACAGTTGTTATTCTCATCTCGCACATGGTTTTATTCTGTGCTGTTTGTTTATATTGGAGCCAAGCTGGATAATGAATTTCCCATAAGGGACCATAAGCATTTGGATCTAAATCTAAATCTGAATCCGTCCTCTAATATATGTCAATGAATTCTTCCAAATCCTCCCGTTTCCAGCTGCTTGTTATGTGGAGCGAGCACCTCCAGCCACAACAAACAAAATGGGAGTTTGCCTCATCCCCCCCCCCACCTTGTCCAAAAAAACCACAACAAAAAAATACTGTTTTCCAGGCTAAGGTGACAGTCGGTCAAACAGATAGATTTTTAACAAATTCTTAAAAGCCAAGTCCCTCTGCAGACGGCCCACATTGGGCCTCAGGTGGTTGCAACAGCTGTTGTAACTGCTACAGGAAAGAAATTTAAGTTAGTGCTCAGATTTCAGACACAGCAGTGGTTCAGACGTCTGAGTGGTTCTGTACCTAATTGTGATGCTGCAGCATCAACTAAATATAACAGAACCGCAGCACGCAAGTTATTCTGCGAATAAGAGTCTGTTGTTACCTCCTGGCCATGAGATGATGAGCTGTGTTTGCATAAAAAAGATACACGCCGAGCTAAACAGGTGCACGGCAACGCAGTGCTCGATTATCTCAGATGTTTTGCATCCACCGCTGACTACCTGCTGCCACGCCTGGTCAACAGACTGAAGTTTTAGGTTTCACCACAGAGCGAGGAAAACAGGAGGCAAGTTACCTGAGGCTGATCCAGTCAAACATCTGTTGGAGCTACGCGCCACATCACAGCCAATTAATGCGATGTGCAACAATTCCTACTGAGGCATCAACTGAAATTAACTTAAAAGCAGCAGTTGGAGCGCTGGTGGCTATTTACAGCGGAGCAAATAGAAAGAAGTCGCGCATGGTTGCTATGTTGTAGGTACATTAGATGGTTTCAACTCAGGCAAAAACACTTGCCAGACGTATATGGAAAGTTACAAGTTTCTACAAAATTGTGTTCAGTGAAGGAAAAAGAGAAAGACTGGCTCAATCCTATTTGCATACGAAGCTGCACGTTCAAATCAAACGCACAAATACTTTGCCATCCCCGAGGGAAATAATAACCCATTACTCCTTGTCAAAACGTGGGGAAATAAATAGTAATGTTAAAATGAAATAATGAGGAGAGATACACACATCAATGTGTCTGTCGGAATGGAAATTTCTAGTGGCCTCAGGGAAGCTCAATTTTCTGTGGTGCTCAGTGCTACGTTTAGGTGAAAGCAGGCCTCTGATGAAGATGAGGCAATATCATAGAACTGAGCATAACAGGCTCAATTAACAACAAAAGCTCAGTTTGTATTGTCACACTAAAAGTCTTCATATGCAAAAGTGAGAATGCGTGTAGTGTGTGTTGAGTGTACAAACGCTCTGCACTTTGATGTTGATGTGTAAACACCAGCTTGGCAAGGCGGACGACTTCAATTTTGCATGTTGCTGTGGTTCAACAACATCCTAAACAAAGAGGAAGAGCAGCTTAGCGAGCTCAGTGTTTCAATATCAAGGCAAGAGCAACACTCGGGCAGGAATCTCTGGAAATTCGGTGAAAATGCAAGCAAAGCAAAGTGTGAGAGCAGCGAGATTCAGCGCAAGCCCGGGAAATAGAGAGGAGGGTCAAAAAGCGAAGGTGTGATGCTGGCAGGCCTCACATTTAAAGCAGGATGCATGCCAGCTCACGCCCTGACAACACAAAAGGTGACGCATAAATCGGAGACGGCGATTCTGCGGTCGGAGGGTGCTGGAGCCCTTCAGCCGCCTGACAGACGACACGAAGGCCTTCTGCATTCAGCACTGAAACCTGGCGTCAGTCTGACAGCCTCTGAACGACATTTGATGATGCACGCCGTGCCTGCCTCTGCTTTTATTAGGTGGAGCCCACTAAAGTGGCCCGAAGGATTCCCGAACGCCAAGGACAATGCTTAAAAACACGGGAGAAAGGAGCACAAATGTGAAGGAAATAACACCAGGATGAAGCCGAGGTGTGAATATGAAAATCTAGTCTGCAGCTTCGATTTCTGGCTCAGCAGGCGTCTATACGCTGCTTTGCTGAGATGTCAGTTTGAGATGTCGGTTTTTGACACGTCAAGGAGAGGAAATCTGAGACTGAATCAGAGACAGTTTCATCATGCTGGGGAAAATCATTATCCAATATTATCTGTCATTCCTGCTTAAGACTGGGAGGGAATAGATTGACGGATGAAATGCGAAAATAGCTAAATAAACACAAGTGGGCAGAAGCAGTGCGCTCATTGTGCACATGTTAAATGCTAAAATGGATACATACACAGGTGAATATCCACAAATTTGAATTTTATGGTTGACTTCATGTATTCCTGTTATTGAGCTCAGGAGATTAAATTGTCGACCAACAAATGTGTAAATATTCAAAATCTGTGTTATATTTCAACAATTATGGCTCACACATCATGAACATTTTCATCCGAAAATGAGGATATTATATGAGACTATTTTTTCAGCATTGCCACAATTTTAACAAGCAAAGGTATGAAATAATTCACCATGTGCATAATGAAACCCTGAGATTCAGTTTATCACATGATGTATATCCCACCTTCTTCCCTGGACACTGTATTGACACATTTTGCACTGCTTATGAGAAGTATGTCCATTGGAGACGTGATTGAAGTGGGACTTAAAAGTACAAGTAGAACATGTGTCCTCAGGCAGCGCTGCTACAGGAAACATCAACATGGCAAACACCCATATTGGAGCCATGAAAACAGGCGACATGAATATGGAGAAACAGAAATATTGGAGGCATGAATATTGACCTGTGTCCTCAGGCGATGCTCTCCTCTGTCATCACTCCTCACTTCTGCCGTCGCTGAAGGTTGCGGGTTGTTTGAAAAGCCACGTTTGGACTTGTTCTTGTTCATTGTTCTTGTTTAGCGTGGTGGTGTGTGGTGAATTGGATTCATAACTGTGCAGTTTTTAGGGGTCAACAGGATGTTTAAGTTGTGCTACTTTCATGTATTATGTTACGATACATTTCATTTATTTGCATAGTCCTCACTGTCCCTTTTGAAATCTACAAATTTTACCCTTACCTCAAATAATGATCTATGAAACTGCAAATGCGGCATCGCTTCCATCATGACCACTGTGAAACAACGGTGCCACAATAAGAGTCTGACAATCTCCTCACACGTCTATATTCCGGCATAAATGATTAGCACTACACCACCAAGGGGAAAATCTGAGCAACAAGTTTGTCTCTCTAATAAGCATCAGCTCAGCGCTTAGATGTGTTGCAAGTTACCTCGATAATCTAATATTTTGTAGGTGATTCATGTCGTTGGTGTAAACAAACGCACAGGTAGTCACAGTAGAGGAGAAACGCAGGAATTATTCTAGCAGACTGAACGTTATGATTTGCTTATATATGTAAACACACACACACACAGACAGAAACATCATACTGTAAATATACTGAGAAGCATCTTTTCCAGCAAAAGTTGAGGAAACACATTCAGACTACATTCCTTTCAAAGAAATTGCACAATAGATCACCAAGTAGGAATCCATTAGGCTCCGACATGAATATTTCAGAAGTCACATGTTGCATCAGTCATGTTGATCGATCCAACGGCACAGAATTAATAAAACTAACACACCACAGATGTTGTCAGACTTCAACGGCATCTGTAATTCTGTGCTGTATCCTCCTCACAACTCTAAAAAACTGGATGGATGTCTAAAAGACTGAAATCTCATTGTAGAGATGTAATTTCACATTACAGGCCTTGACTGAGTCATGTATTGCGTACTGATGATGTGATGCTGTTTTTTTCTGTAATGCGATGCAGCTTTTAATGAGGTTGGAGGGTCGAGAAGTTGGAGACACTCTACGATGATACGGTGATCATTCCAGTGAATGCCAGATAAAAGTGACAAAAAGTGCACTCCTGCAAATTAGCCTTGGCTAAGATTGTGGAGCCTCATCAGCTGGGGATGGAATAGATGTCCCCCGCTAACCCGTCGCTTCAATTGCCCAAATCTAATGTGCTGAGAAGGAATGGTTTTAGTTAATGAGAAGTAAGCTGCGCAAGGGACCAGAGCGGCAAACACACTCAATCCCTCTCCCTCTAAATAGATGGAATCTTTGTGTCACATTGGCTTTTCCACCCACACCAGACACCCCTGACCGCCTGCATACCGGGGAGATATTCATCCCTCATTCCTCTGCGACCGCCATCAACTATTCTTTTTATCTGCCGACTCAGCAGCACCGATCCTCCTGCATCTACGGCCGCCCAGCAGGCTCGCCTCCCCCTTGTTCAATGTAATGTTTTAACCAATCCCATTTGCCACCTCGCCTGAATTGGTTTAATTAAATCCAGGGTCCTCAACACTGTCATGAATTTCAAAGAGTGCAGGGATGCGTGCACGCATATGCCAAAACCCTCCACCAGCCGGCTCCTGCCGAGTAAACGTTTGATCGTCGCTGCTTGATATTCATGTGATACACAGTTCGTGTCCTAAAATTGAACCTCATATTCTTCAGTACTCCTTCGTTCGTCATCATCCATATTAATCGAAGAATTAATATCAGGTCCACCGATTTGTCTGTAATGGACTGTACAATGCGTCTTTATCGGCTCCTTTCTCTCCTCTCAGGTGCTCGTGGCTGACATGAGAATACGCAATTTATTCAGTTAGTGTATAGACGGCGAGGCCCTCAGTCACTGGGAGACACTTGAAGATTAATGTTGCCTTTTTATATTGATGATGGCTGCCCGAGCATTAGATTCATTTAATAATAAAATTGCTCATAAGCTGTGGGTTGTATAATTGATGACCGCGGCGAGAGGGGGGATGTATTCATTCCTCTTTGAAAACACCTCAAGAACACTAGCCACCAATTGCTATGCAGAGAGTGTTGGGACTTCAACTTTAACTCGTGGCTACAGCTCTGTGCTCTTCATGTATGTCTGTTTATTTTGCTCTGGCGGCACAGAAGAAACAACGAAGAGGAAGAGTTTTTGCCAAGCAGATGCTTTGTGATGCCTGAACGGGCGGTGCTTACAGCTTTAATTGGATGTTGTGTTTGCAGACTGGGTTTTAATTCAATGGGGGCGCCATTGTTAGGAATTTCTCTTTCTACAGGAAATCGGGGGAGAAAGCCTCAGGTGAGATTACGGCGTCTAAGTGCGTCCGACCTCATGATGAAGTGAAGAGAGGACTCTAATGAGCGCAACCCCAC
>OMPJ01015304.1:0-15364 GCA_900312935.1 Carapus acus | reverse complement strand
TTTTGTTTTGTTTTTTTTTTTTTTTTTTTTTCTTTTTTTTTTTTTCCTTCCTTTTTTTTTTTTTTTTTTTAAACGTAATTTAGCAGAATCTCATGTTCCACTGAAGAGGTGGAAACGCGTCTAAGCCCGATGGCTGTGGAGCGAGATGATAAACACGCCAGCCGCTCTCAGGCTGCAGCACTAAAAGCTTTGGTCTTTACATAGCCACTCTGCGTTCCTCTTTTCCCGTCCTCCCCGCTCGGCCCCGCCCAGGCAGCGTTGGTTGCCGCTTTGTTTGGTTTGTTTTCGAGCTCGGCTTTGTGCGATGGAGCATTTTTAGCAAATTGTGTAGGTGTCAGTGCCCGGCTGAGAGCCCAAAGAGGAACTCAGGAGGTGCGGGGACGTACTAATAAACACCGTCTCACCGTTAAATGGCGCTTATCTCCCGCGGGGGTGTTGTGGAGAGAGAAAATACACCCACATCTGGACTTTGTCTCCCCGGGAGTGACGCATTAATTCTTGTCTCCACTCACATAGTCGTGGCAGCTTCGCGGTTGGAGGGACGCGTTTCTTCACCTCCTTGTCTCGGAGCTCTGAATGAGGCGCTGATTAAAGAGTAAAAGAGTTAAAGAGCCGCCACACTTCCATCCACACTACTGTGTTCACTGATGCAGTTTTAACGTATGGGAGAAGTTTGACAGAATCTTGATAGCGTGAAAGTTTCCAATCAAGAATTCTCATCTCTTGTTTTCTTCAGCCGCCCCCCCAACCATTTAGCGTTACGAGGATCCATATTTTCCAGACTATGAGTCGCGTTGGAGTGTAAGTCGCACAAGCCAGAAAATGCATAAAAATGAAGAACAAAGCATGTAACAAAACATGTTTGGGGAAATTTGTTTCAACAACAAAATATGGGACTGAGAACAGACATTGCAGCTTGAAAGGCAAATTCTAATAACAATAAGAGAGCAGAGAAAAACAGGCTTAGTAAGTGTACAGCACGCTAACGTAGCACATTGATGGTTATTCAGCAACATGAGGCATAGACAACCTACTGAATACGTGTCTGATATGGTAATATAACAATTATTCAGATACTCAAAGCATAAAAAACAAGCCAACAAGTTAACCAAACCCTCCATCTCACTCCAAATCACTGAATCCATTAAATTCTTCATCCTTTGTGTTGCTTCTGATCAACTCTGCCAGCTATGGAGGTCGATGAAGTGCCACTTACTTTTCTGCACAGAAGAGGAAGTGGCGCTTAAATTACCGTCATGTTGAAATTTTAGTGGAACAGGAGTAGTAGATGATGTACGCAAGCCTTGAGTGCCATTGCGTGGTTGTCAGTGTGACGATAACAAACATGTGAAATTATGTAGTCGAATAGTTTCACATAAAGGTCGCATCTGAGTATAGGTCGCACCCGTGGCCAGACTATGAAAGAAGGTGTGACTTATGGGGATCATGTGTGTGTTGCAGCTCGCCCCAGACGACGCCTGGAAGTGCCCCCACTGTAAGCAGCTGCAGCAGGGCATGGTGAAGATGAGCCTGTGGACGCTGCCCGACATCCTCATCCTCCACCTCAAACGGTTCCGGCAGGTAGGAGATCTGCTCAGATTCTTCGCCACAATCCAGCGAGTCCGAAAATATCCATAAAACCGCCTTTCTGTAAGTGCTGCTGCCCGCGAGCTCACCAACAAAACCTTGTGAACGCACAAAAATTGTTGTGGTGTCAAAAGAAAAGTCGATAGGAAGTGCAAATGAGGGTAAAACTCACAGATGGAGGTGAATAAACAAAGGCATCGGTGGGAGACATAAACACCAGAGGCTACGCCCACACCTGCATTACACACGCAACACACGCACACACACACATCGGCTGTGCTTAGGGCACGTACATATCTGGATTTTTTTCTTCTGCCTTTTTTGAAAACTTTCAGAAGCCGGTGCTGAGCTGGTCAATACCACCCGTTCAGAAACAGAAGTTCCAGCGTGGTGTTAGCATGGATGCTATTTAGTAGCAACAAGAAAACACCTCGGCTGTGGTGCAAAGTAATTCTACAACCTGACCTTTGCAGTCTGGCCTTCCCCTCTCACCTCAGGTGTCATACATCATTCCTCCAGGCGAGGCCGCTCTCACCCAAAAAGGCGGGCTACCAACCAATGTGCTAAATTATTAGCCCATCATACTTTGGCTACAAATTGTTCTCCCTGTGAGTCAGTAAAGGCTCTTTCATCCGTGCCGGCTTTTGAAAATATCCTCTATAGACGGATCTGGAATCATCTGAATTTACAGCGGATTCTGTTTGTCTCGCGCGGCTTTGTTCGGGGGGTTTTGGGAAGGGGGAGGGGTTGTGAGGAGGTGTCGGGTGTGTGTGTGTGTGTGCGCGCGCTTTCAATATTGAGATTCTTATCAAACATGGGGATCAGACTGGGCTGCAGGCGCTGTTTTAACGGTGTTTTGGTTTGGCAAAAGCCGCCTCGCAATTCTTGCTTTTCTTATCTGTCTATAATCTCTCTCGAAGTCAATTTGGCATTTAAGCGTCCCTGTGTAGCGTTGTTGTTTTCACCGAGGTACCGTCGGGGAAGAAGAAGTTACATAACCGGGAAGATGGAGTTGAGCACAGGATATTCGGTCCTGAATGTGCCACTCTGGGAGATTGGACCCTCACACCTGTAGCGGATGTCCAACTGGTATCCCTCTGAATCAGGCTTCAACTGCATGCTGCTGCTCAGCTCAGGGGTCAGAAGTCGAATTGGTTCCCGCATTTACAATACATGTTTGTGTGTGGGTGCGACTGTAGAGTGATGCGTTCAGGATCAGACAGACACGGTGGCAATTCCACCCGCAGATGGAAAAACTGAAAAACAACTCGGAACACCTCAAAACTCAAAAACTTCAGTGCAGCTTTTGCAGACGTTGAATGTGTAGTATGCGGCCCCTGGGCCGCAGAACGCCCACCCGTTGTTCGAGCACAGCAACAAACTCCTCGATGCGTCTTGTGCAGTAATTCAGTAAATAATGAGGAACCCAACAAATGTTTCAAATCAAAATAGTTGAAAGTATCTGCTATCAGTGGCATGAAAATAGATTCACAACACAATCAGACGTGAACTTTCAGTCGTGGTCACAAGTGCACATACGTGTTAAGTCCACCATGTACACTGCTCAAAAAGAATTAATAAAGGGAACACCTAAACAACACAGTAAATCTAAGTCAATCACACTTCTATTACACCTGTAGGGTCAAAAATGACACGAGGGGTTTTTACTCTTCAAAATCTTTGTAAAAAAAGAAATGGTCCTAGTATTCCTCATTAAGAATTTTTGTGACATGAATGAATATTTTTCTTTATTTATTTTTTCATTCATTTTGATAAAATTCTCAATATTTTGAGAATTTAACTGGGTGGAACACTCGTGGAAGAGTGAACGTATTGTAGCTTGTGCATCCAAGGATTAAAATTTTGTATTTTATTTTCCACAATATGATGAATAAAGATTTTCAACTTGAATACTTCATTCATTGAAATCTTGGATGTGTTGTTTTAAGATTCCCTTTATTTTTGTGAATAACATATATTGACATCTCAACTTTGTTAGTGAATCCCTCAAACCTTTGTGTCTCAGGTGGGCGAGCGGAGGAACAAGCTGTCCACCGTGGTCCGCTTCCCCCTGACGGGGCTGGACATGGCGCCCCACGTGGTGAAGAGGAGTCACAGCATGAAGAACCTTAACATGGGGGCGTGGCCACCGTCGTGGAAGCAGTCGTCGGGCCAAACGCACCAACCGCCGGACCTCAACCTCCCCCACGACTACCAGTACGACCTCTACGCCGTGTGCAACCACCACGGAGGGATGCACGGAGGACACTACACCGGTACGGAGCTACTCGGGACCAAAGTCTGCTGGGGTTTCTTAGAATTCCGAGTCGGTACTCCAAAGTACTTCATTATTATTCTGAGCCGACGCTCCCTGCAGGCAGGAGGATCTTTCAGCGGTCCGCGCCTTAAATTTCAAGTAATTGTGGCCGAACACATCTCGAGCCGGCTGAGCTGAGGCGGGTCCGTTCTGAGCATGACTTCCTTTTGTGTGTATCCCCAAAGCAGGAACTGATCAGATTTCACCCCAGCAACTTCTACTTCTCAGACCTTTGGACCGAGTGTCCTGATAATTACATCTCTGAATCAATATGTGTGGTGCAAGTAACCATGGCAACGTGCTGCTGAGACGGGAGCAGCGGAGCGATTTAGACTCCTAATTCACTTCACGATTTCGAGGTGAAGGCTGTTGACGGGGCTCTTTGGCAGGGAAAGAAAAGTTCCCAAACTCAGATGTGGTGTCGGTAGGATGTCCTATTTCTAGCGTAAGTGAAGTGAGTCCGTGGGCAGCAGAGGTGGTAGGGGAAAGTACTGAAAGTGCGCCAACCAGCTTTCCTGCTTTTTCTCTTGCTCCTTCGGCTGTTGCGCCAAACATCACGAATGAGGAACCGAACTTCTAGATCAGAAGTGGGCAAACTGCGGCGCGTGGGCCACATCAGGCCTGATGGTCCTCTTAATCCAGCCCGCCAAAGATTGGTACAGAATTCACAATTTTGACTGCATTCAAAACAAACAGTAAAAACTAAGACAACAAAACTAATGTCAGACTTGGATGCAGTGGCAGAGATGATTGAACAATTAAAGTGTTCCTACTAAAAGGTGAATAATAATGTAACACCCTGATGTTGTTTGCCAGTCTCAGTTTGATATGTCTGCACCTTTTGCTGATGTCTGTCATAATTTAAAAGTCAATGTGGCCCCTGGGCTGAGATGTTTTTGCAGATATGTGCTGCATATCTGTGGATATTCGGGGCTTATCTGTGGAGGGAGGGAGGGTTGAGGATTTGGCTGAAGGATGTGGTGAAGGAGGAAGAGGAAAAAGGACTGACCCAGGCGACCACATCCAGCAGTGGATTATCGATTCTGTGTTGATTTAAATGCTTAGATTCAATTCAGTAAGAAGTGGAAATACACAAATAATAAATAGTACCTATTGGGGAACAGAGGCTTTATCGAGTTGAGTCTGTTTCGGATCAACAGTTTTACTTGCAGGTTGTTTTTGAGCATCGGCAATGTGTCCGTTAAAGTGGTTCTTCAAGTTTGTCGTGTTGCTCTTGTACTTGAATTCTGCCTGGCACAAGTTACACACTACCTTACTTTGGTCTTGTACGAGTGCTCTGGATTTATATGGGTATTGAAATTGAAAATATCTGATCTTTTTCCGCCGCTCGCAGTTTTGTTGTTGTTTTGACGCTTGCGAGTTCCGCCCTTAAAACGCTATTCACAAGACGTAGCGCACAGTGTCCACCCTGGCCAGGAGGTGAATCGATTCAGAGGGATTGCTGAATCGATTTTCAGTAGAGGGGGGGTCATTTCGACGCATCAATTATTCTGTATTTTTACCGACTCCTACTCACACCAGGTGTACTTGTGTGTGTGTGTGTGTTTTCTAGCATACTGCAGGAACTCTGTCGACGGCCAGTGGTACAGCTACGATGACAGCAGCGTGGACGCGGTTCCAGATGAAGAAGTGTGCACCAGAGCGGCCTACATCCTCTTCTACCAGAGACGAAACACCATCCCACCGTGGTCGGCCAGCAGCTCCGTCAAAGGTCACTACGCCTCCCTCAAAAGGGACTCGCCTCCTCATATTTTCCTTCTATGTGGTGACCAGAAACTGTAGAGAACACTTGGAAAAAAATTCCCACTTGCTGTAGATAGAAAGGAGAATGCAGACTTGTTTTTTTTCTTCCTACGGTCCGGCACTTGCAATCTTTTCACCGCTCAGGGCAGCAGCCGTCACATCCTCGCTGAAGGTCACAGAGTATTTTTAACTCCGTCATATCACCAAAAATGCAGTACAGGTCCAAGTGCAGTCATAGAGGAATATTTGCTCCCAGCGTCTCTTGAACAGCGACGATCAAAAGCAAAGCTGCTGTGTTTCATCTGCTCTGTGTTAACTCCCCTCACAGGGCCCGAGCGAGGCCTCCGCCATGCTGCGCCGCGTTTCAATCAGACAGCATCCACCTCAAGGTCTGACTGTGACTTTGAGGAGAACAGCGTCTGAATGAGAAATTTTCAAAGAGCTGGTTTGTGTGTTTCTTTGAAGTGTGAAATCGCTGCGCGACAATAGTAGGGAGATAAATGGGGGAAGAGAGGAGGCGCAGAAATCAGAGGGATATTTGGAAATATCTCGATCTCCAGCCTGGTACTATCAGAGGAATCCTTCCTAAAGATTGCAACAAACCTAAAGAAATATCGTGCAAAAATGCTGAAATAACAATATTTTAGTTTTCTCTTTCCTATCACCTAGGCATCTCACTGACCCTAACTCTTACTCTTACCCTAACCCTGTCCATAACCCCTATGGAACCCCTCTCTCAACCCTCAGGCTCCACAAGCTCCTCGGTGTCAGACCACTGGCTCATTCGCCTTAATGGCGACAGCAGAGGAAGCATGGTGTCCCGAGCCTCCACCAGCTGTCCATCCTCGCTGCTGGATCCGCCCGAGTCCCCCGTCTTCATCAATGATGCCTCCAGGGAGGAAAAAGGTATGGAGCCTCTTAGTTTTTCACAATTCAGGGTTTTTACAAAGATGCGATGGCTTCGCCTTTGCAATCGATTGAAACTTGTGCCCTGTCTCTGATCATCAGGTGGTTTTGAGAAAAGGCCGTTCATCAGGGGACTGCAGGGACGCAGCGTGAGCATGAGGACCCCCACCAAGAACAAGGACACCCTCAGCAAAGTGCTTCCCCTACGATGGTCCCTCAACTCTAAGGAGCGGAAGAAACCTGATCCAATGCTCCCATTGGAGCAAACGCCATCTCCCGCTGAGCTTGTGGAGTATCTGGAGTCTGGCCGTCGACCTCGCTGCACCAAGGATCCCATTGTGACGCTCATGTCTGGGCCGCCCGGCTCAAAGGAAGCTGCTGAGAACCAGGGAAGCTCCAGATTTCGATCTCCCAGCGCTGGCAGCCTGGGCTGCATGGGAAGGGGAGCAGGCGAGGCGCCGGAGTCGCCACAAATCCCGGAGGGCCAGAAGAGGCCGACGGACAAGATGGGCAGCTTGAGGCGGAGCAAGGACGTCCAGTCGAGGGAGGACGGCCCCACGCTGAGCAGCAGCTCCAGCAGCAACACCTTAACTAGGAGGAAGGAGGCCAGGAAACAGGGTTCATCCAAACCTTCCCAGGATTCGGAGATCAAACGCAGTTCCAGCAGCGGAGTTCAGCCCAGCTACAGCTCGCCCAGTCTCAACGATGGCACCCTGAGGAGAGGGAAAGGGGACAGAGGGGACAGAGGAGACAGAGGCAGCGACCAAGCAGAACACCAGGGTTCAAACGAAAGAGAATCCAAGGCGAGGAAAGATGGATCCAAGAGCCACGAAGGCCTGCTGTCCTTCTTGAAAGGAAACTTCTTGAGATGGGACTCCAAGAAGTCCAAGGAGGGGGACGCCGGCAGGCAGTCAACAGAGGACGGAGGGACACGGAGCGTCTCCCGGCACTCCCTGTCCAACGGAACCGCGGGAGGGAAAACCAGGCCGGAAAGAGGCAAGTCGACCAGCTCGGGACGCTCGGGGGACGAGCTGGCCAACGGGAAGATCGGACGAGCCACGCCCGACATCAAGCGCTCCCAAAGCTCGTCCAACATCCCGTCCAAGGCCGAGCAGAACATGCGGCGGTCCGCGTCCCTGCATCGCAACGGGGTGAGCGGCGGTACGGACAAGAGCTCGCACGGCACCCTGCAGAGGACACGATACAGCAGCACCTCGCTTGGACGCAAAAAGACCGTCCCGGAGTCCAGCTTCTGACACATACACACAGAGCAATCCAAGGACAGAGGAAGAGAGAGGTGGAGAGAGCTTCTCACTGGGTAAAAGCAATAGAGCTCCTCGAGGGCAACAAGAGGGACTCCAAACAAATGAAGGATCAGTTTGAATGCTGGAGGACATTCAGCAGCGACGAGGAGTGAGACAAGTCTGTCCCTCCCGCTGTCTTTTTCTGAATTCGAAACAAGTGCCTGAGCAAATATTATGCAGTCTAGATCTCTGACTTTGTATCTGTGGTCTGTCCAACACTGAAAGCACGAATGTTTTAAACACTGCTGACACACACAAACACACATACGCATAATTCCTGTCCACGTCTGTGTGTCCTTGTCTTTATCTTTGTCCGGTCCATTGATAAGATCATCGATGCCTGACAATGTGACCGCACTGAATGTGCCGACTGGTTTCACGAGTTGCGACAGTCGCAGCGTTTCTTTGTTTGTTTGTTTGTTTGTTTTGCGACCGTGTGTTATCGGTCACCCCATGGTCGCCTCAGATTCATTCATTTGGGTCAAAATTTGTTTTTAATTTCGGCGAGGCGACAGACACACACCTCTGCTCAGGCTAGCCAGCCAAGTGCGCCTCTGCTGGCGTGTCGTGTCTCGTTTCCGCCATATCCGTCTTCCACGCGTCCTCTCCTCACTCACCGTCTTCCAATCAGAGGGAAAAGGCAACGGGGCCGTTTGAGGTGGGTTAGCCTTAAAGCAGCAGCGGTTACACGCAGTGTGCACAGCAGTGATGCAACGGTAAAGAGTGGGAGTGGACTTGGCAGGGTTCTTTCAGCACAAAGGAGGAATGTGAATATGATACCGAAATCATTTGTCTCGGTTGCTAAAAATCCCAACATGGGGGCACCTTGTGCAAATGTCATGAAGTGGCCAAAATGAAGGACAGATGAGGCCCATTTCTCTGGGGCGTCTGAGATGGACTTTAGCATTTGCCAACTGTGAACTGCATTTTGACTCATTTTCTATGTCCGTGCTGCTACTTTCTGTCACAACAAGTTTCTACTTTCCCATCACAAAGACACAGATTGGCATGGACAAGCAGATGAGATTGTTGCTGTTTTGTGCGTTTAATTTGAAGACACCGCCGGTGATTGTAGCCTCCTGAGAACCAGGGTCCTGACGGTAGACGTCTCCATCCGGACAGCTGATGCTTGTTATTGTGATTTACTTGCTTGTTAATGTTGTGCTTTGTTTTGGGAGTTGGTAAACTTTCGTTTTTAGCCATCACTCTCTGGAGAATGAGCTTCAGTCGTGGGCGTGCTGGCTCCATCTCATCTGTGTCAACTTTAACTTAAAGCTGGACCTCAAAACTTCCCCTGTAGATCCTATAAACTCATCCCAACCTCCCCCATCATGCCCGGGAACTGAATGTACACCCACAACTCGACTCAATTATGTTTCCCTGCCCACCACCAAGTTGTTTCAAGGCCACAAGATCCCCACAACAGGTGTGCGAGGCCGATAGCAAACAGGAGGCAACGCTGGGTTTTGTTTTGTTTCTGTCCAGACAAATTCAGATTGATGTGGTTCAGCCTGGTGAAACTTTGCAGCAGATGGCTCGAGCACAGAACGGGGAGTTTGCACTAGCAGAGGCTCCCTTACCTGCACTCGCCACGCTGAAGCCAGTGAATGTCGGCCTCCACCTCAGCGTCGGCCGTCGACCGGCTGCCTCACCGTGCCCTTCGGGGATGCTTTTGATGAGCCGCGTCTGACCTTTCCTCCCTCACTCACACACACGGAGGCCGACTCACTTCCAGTGAAATCCTGAGGGCACGCCAGGTAATGGATCGGCCTCACCAGTGGCCGCTTTCGTTCCTGCATGGAGACGTGATGCCTCCTTTTTCCTTGCGGAGGTGTAGATCATCATCAGGGTTAGCGTTATAGGGTTAGGATCATGGCAAGGGAGCAGTGGAGTGTATCTATGGTTGTCTAACAATCTTAGCAAGAGGAGGTAGTGCAATACTCCACCGTCTTGGCAGGAGGAGGAGGTGCAATGTCTGGCCAAGCTTGCCACGCCGTTGCTGTTGAGCCTGATTGTCGCTGGCACCTCCAAATGCTTCCGCCAGACCGAGTGACCTGAGAAGTGAAGAAACTTCTTAAACATCTGTGCTTCTCACGCTCCCACTTATCGTCGTCTCGCTCCCTCCCTGAATCAATTCTGAATGTGGCGGAGCTCCAGCACACGCAGGAAATAAAAGGTAAACGGTCGATATGAGGAGTTTTATATTTTGCCTTTCGCAAAGCAGCCAATCAAGCGCAGGTTGTGGAGTGTTTTCTATGCAAATGGGGCTTTTTTTGTGTTTCATAGTCTCTCAAATCTCACTTCAATGTCCTCCAGGTGCACAGTGGTGCTTGATGTCAAAGCCTTTTTGTTTTTTTTGTTTTTTTAATTGGAGTCTTTTTTTGGAAGCTGTGACAACCAATCAACGATTAACAGTGAAAGTTTAATTTGTTATTTTAATTGTTTGTAACTTTTTGATGATTCTACTGAACCTGACAATTTAACAGTTTTAAAGAAGTCTGCTTCTCTGTTTTCGTCATGACTTTTATTTCTCCTCTTTTTTTGTGGAGCAGATGTCCTGGGAAACTGGAAATTTGAGCGAGTAATTGCTAGCAAAAACATGAAAGTTGCCACTGAGAAAAGGTGCGGCGTGTGAAGGGAAGTGAAGTCTTAAAAGATTTTTTGTAGTGGGAGGAAATGCGGAGGGCCGGTAAGGAGCAACTCATTTCCCTCCTGCAGCTTCTCCTCTTCATGGTAGCAGCAAATCGGAGGTGTTTTCATTATCTGTTCAAACAGCCCAAATATTGTTTTGTGTTGACATGGTTCTCAGCTTTTTTTGCCAGTGCTCCTATTGTTAAACTAAACCAAATTGGGACAATTAGCCAGGAAATGGCACAGAATGTTAATTTGGTGTTTTTTTTGGGGGGTTTTTTTTCGCTCAATCACCAGCTGCTATCCCAAAGCTTCTCCTCTCGGCCATTGGAGGCAATAACACCCGAAATGTCGCATTGCTCATTATGGTTTTGCTCACATTTTTGACCTCCTAAGTGCTGTTCAATTAGTGTGCCAGGCACTAACAGTGTAGGGGAATCATGAGAAAAACAACTGTTGTCGTCAGCTAAATTGGCACAAATTTATCATCTGCCTCCAGTCACCACTTGATTTCAGTTGAGCAGTAATTAGCTAGCAAAAAGTAAACAACATGAGCGAGGCGGTAGGCAGAAAATAAGAAGAAAAGCCTTCAGATCAATCAGATCTCCACCTACGGAGGAGGCAGAGGGCTGCGGTCCCTCTCGCCCGGGCCGATGATTGCTGGTAGCATCGCTTCACTCACACTCGAACATTTATGGTCTTTCTGTCTTTGTTCTCACAAGGGCGGGTCGCTCAAAATTTCTCTCATCCCTTCAGAGCGAGTCCATCAGCAGTCTGCTTTGTACCCTTTCCCCCCCCGCTGGATCCGGGTAATGGCCCCCGGCGAGCCAAGACCACTACACAAAATCTAAGCGGGGATGGAAAAAGTCTGTGCGTTTTGCTTTTCCTACCTTTGTCTCCACTTAACAAGCCACACAAACACCATGTTTACTGCACCAAACTGAGCACTTGTACAATAGCGAGTCCTGCGATCGCGTGGGTTGCAGGAATCTTGACTTTTATATGCAACTTTTCTACATTTTCTACGTTGCGCACGCGTGTGTGTATGTGTACATACATAATGTGAGTGTGTGCTGGACAGAGAGCGTGTAAATGATTAACGTGCTCACTGGTGTTGACATAATGAGTTGGTAATTAAGGGACGAGATGCCAAATGAACTTAAGTGTAATTCTCGGCTTTGCATAAAGGAGCCTACAAGCACGTGCTGTGTTCCCTACGCAATGGTACATTGTTTTATTTTTAATACAAGAAATAAATTCATTATTTATGGCTTCTCTGCCTCAGTGGACATTGTTTTCATCTATTTCTATGCATCCCTTATGTGATCCTCCCACTTAAAGTTGTGTGGGCAGCAGTGATTTGCAGTCACGGGAGGCGGGACAGACCGTGCCTCACCTGTTATCATGGAAAGAAATAAATGTGGAATTAGAAATTGAAATAAACGGTTATATTTAGCCAGTGATTTGCACTATAATGGTATTTTTAACCCTTGGATGCACACCATGCCTACCAATACCTACACTCCTCCATGAGTGGGGTCAATTTTGACCCCAAATGAAATGGTCAAAATATAGAGAATTTTCTCAAAATTAATGAAAACATAAATAAAGGAAAATATTGCCTCATGTCGCAACAATGTTTAATGAGGAATTCCTGGAATATGAATAGATTAGAACTCTTCTTTCCAAAGATTTTGAAGAATAAAAACCCCGGGATCATTTTTTAAGGCCACGTACGCATCTATTCAATTCAATTCAATTCAATTTAATTTGTATAGCGCCAAATCATAACCGGAGTTATCTCAAGGCGCTTTACAACATGGAGCAGGTAGTGTTCTGTTGGTGTGATAGTTGTAAGTGGCTGCTTGAACATGTCCCACTCTAATTCAATTCAATTCAATTTCATTTGTATAGCGCCAAATTATAACAGCATCTAAGGGTTAAATGTTTCCCGTTAATTTTTGCCAAAGAAGTGGTGAGTAAGGCCCTTTGTAGGATTCATATGTTTGTAAATCTGATGGTGATGAAGTCAGTGTCTCACCAGGACGATGAGTACGAGCAAGCCGGCCAGCGTAACACACTCTGTGCTGCAGTACCAACAGTTGCCAGTGGATGACTCTAAAACCACCATGCCAAATTAGTTCGCGTCTACTTGTGTGGGCAGACTTGAGCCCAAACTCCGACTCCCAGTTTAGTCCAATTTTAGATTTGAATGAGGTCCCCATGTCCATAATAGCGCCCAACTCTTGGATACAAAGTGCTTTTTTGCCCCTTATGCACCCAGTGTGTCGATGTCGACCCTATTAGCATACGTCTCCCGTGCTTTCTTGGAGACTGGACCCTCATTCATCCCTCCCCATCACTGTCACTGAAACAACACTAAATGGCCGCGGTGGTGCCAAAAAGTGCTGATGTGCCTCTGCACTGCCTGCGACACAAATCTTCTGTCACGCGTGCAGCAAGCTTGCACCTTAACAACTGCAAATTAGCTACTTGCTCACAATGGAGCCGATTCTGGCAACAAGTTATCCTCCGCACACAAATGACGCCATTGGCAGGCGCCTGGACGGGAGCTCTGCTGGCAAAACATCAACATGGAAACCAGGCTGGCTTCAAACAGCTAATTGCTAGACCCACCGCTGGTTCAATCTTGCTGCTGCCTGTCTGTGGATGTGTACGTCAGGCATAGAAAGTTGCTTTTGCAGAAAAGGTGATATTCTAAGGAGGCTTCCCAGGGGAGCAGGTAGATGCTTAGTGCCTCACGCAACAGCAGATATCTCTTGCATTTGCAATACCCAGTATTTACAAGTTGTCGCTAACGCAAAACAGTGCATGAGAACGTATTTCACCCACGAGGCGCCTGTTAGCAAACCAGCAAAGCTCTGAGTCACTCTGCCTGCAGACAACAACAAGAGCCGCAGCTCAGAATTTGTTCCGTTTGCCAGTCTCACTTAATGCTGACAGCATTACATCATTAACTTCGAGCTGGAACACAATTTAACCATCTCGGGGGACAAGCGCAGTGTGTCCCCAGAATTACCTTTCAGTGTTTCTACTTCACAAAGTGCCTCTCAGAGAAGAAGTTGCATTTTATTAATTTGTTTGGAGCAGCGCAGTAGAAGCCACAGCATTGCTGGTTTGACTCCAGGAGCCTCCCACCGCGAAGAAGCTCGCACGGCCTGCAGCTCCTCAAAGAATGATTGTCCACCGCGGGAGAGAAATGTACATTAGCAGGGACACTGAAGAGGAAATTAACCATCAGCCTTTTCTCCCACAGCAGGACGTCTCTCCAGCCCACACATCCTTTTTAAAAACGGGATAGAGCGGAAGACCATGAAATGATCGGCATCATCATCGCAGCGTGTCACCTTTCAGGTCGACTGGGAATCCAACCTGCTTCCCCCCTCCACTCAGAAATATCACCACAGAACGTAACATGAAGGGGATGACGCCTGCGCGACAAAGGAAATGGACTAATGCCCCCTGCCATCCGAAACTCGCTTGGTGGCGACGTGGAGCAACTAAGTTGGGAAAGTACAAGGTCCAAGCGACGGGTTTGGAAGGTAATGAGGGCTCCCCTCAGCACTCTGCAACTCCTGTCTCCCACCAGCCACACCATCTTGTTAGCTTGGGATGCTACGCTAATTGTTTGTCGTCCACTTAATGAGTACTGGGAATCATAAACCCAGCAACAAAAACAACTCAAATAAGGCCCCACGGTGACAAGACGTCACTCCTCGTGATGAAATACTGTCAGCGCTCGTCTCGCCCGTGGATGACTCAGTTATTTTCAGAGAAAACTGATGGATGGTCAGACAGATGAGGACAAATAAATCCTCAAGGGTTCATAAGTAGAACGCAGGATCACAATGTCATCATTTATCTACTCAAGATGAGATATTAATCTTGCAGAAGGAAAGTACATTGGCTCATGTATGCACCAATTCATTCATTTATTCAGTTAGCTAATTGGCTACTTTGTTTGTTTATTTGTTTCTCTCTCTCTTTCTTCCACCCTTTCGTTCTTTCTCTCTTGCCTGAGCACTGCATGCTGGTGGTGTAGCGTACAAGGATGTGTGCGTGTGTGTCGCTATCCATGTTTTGGACTAATGCCCATGATGGTTAGAGAATTGAATTCACTTTTAGTCTCATTCTCTCTCACATTAAGTCAGCGTCCTGTGAGACACGCGAGGACTCAATTTCTACTTATTCCTGCAATTTGTTGTCATTAATAATCTAATGATAAGGGGGAAATTTGAGTGATGCCTGAAGCTTTAAGGGTCGAACTCAGGCATTCATCACTTAATCAGTGACTTTGTATGGCCAACGTGTAACACATGGACGCACACTGCCACTTATTTAGTCATTTTAGATTGTGAGCGCAGTCAAGTGGGCAGAACTGATGCTGGTAATGAAAGGGAGAGGGATCCAGGGTGTGTGTGTGTGTGAGTGTCTGTGTGAGAGAGTCAATCGGCGGAGCACTCCAGTGAGGTATACCATTACCTTGCTACAACCACTGTGCGCCTGTGTGTGTGTGTGTGTGAGCGTGTGTGTGTGTGTGTGTGTGACCTCCACAATCACCATCACAGACAGTTTTGATAATTATGTGACGGATGGTTTATGTTTTGGCTCCGTAGTCTCTTGGTTGCAGGATCGCAGTACACGCTAGCATCATTGCAACCAGGACCCCCCTCAGACACACAGGCACACACACACACATCTGCCCGCGTAACACATTTGAAACTTATGCAATGGCCTCCCCAGCAATGAGACAAAGCTGTTTTAATAAGAAGGGATTTGATCATATCTCAATAATTTCAGAATGTTTGTCACGAGACTCAAACAACGATAAGAT
>OMPJ01015302.1:2453-13614 GCA_900312935.1 Carapus acus | reverse complement strand
CTACGGGACGCCCCCGCCGTCCCCTCCCCCGCCGCCGTCCCAGCTGGCGTCCCCGTTCCGGCTCTTCGTCCACAGCTGCCGCGTGGACGTCCTGCCCGAGCACTACGACATCTGCTTCAACTTCCTGCGCCACCTGTTCGACCTGCTGGTGGTGGGCTTCCTCTGGACCGTCTCGCCCCCCGCCAAGCTGGTCCTGGAGGTCCTGGGGGTCCAGGGGGCGCTGCGGCTGTGGTTCCACGGCATGGCCATGTTCCTGGTGTCCACCGTGGGCATGGCCGGCCTGCTGTGGCTGGTCCAGGAGTACCTGCCCGAGTTTGCGCTGGTCTACGGCATCGTGCAGGCGGCCGTCATCTCCGTCAGCATCCGGCAGAGCGTCATCTTTAGCCTGGACGGGGACGAGCGAGGAGAGGAGGGCGGGGACAAGGAGACGGAGAAGGAGAAGGAGGAGGCCAAAGGAGAAGAGCAGAGGGAAGAGAAGAAGCAGAGCTAGAGAGCAGGTGGGTGGAGACGTCGGTAAGGGAGCAGCACACGTGCTTGCTTTATTGTCTGAAGCTGTAAATCAGGTCTGACTGAGATTTCTGCCAATGGAAATGTTGCGTAAACGCAGATTTCAGGGCGAGGACACGCCCGTCCACCGTCTCTCTGGTATGTGTGTGAGGGCAAATCCAGCCTGTTTGTCTCCCGTAGACGCTCCGCAAGCTATCATTTGGGAGTAAATTATAGTTTTATTGTGAAGGAGCAACAGGAAGTTGGCATGCATTTGCCACCCCGCCCCTCTCGTGTCCTTCACCAGGCCGCAAGCATAGAGTGCCCACATAGAAGAGGGTGTTTAGTCTCAGTGGAGGCAATAGTGGGCGCTGTTACTGTCATTTTCAGTCTTTTTATAGTCTTTTTTTACAACACAGGTTAGTGAACATGTGTTGGGCCATATGCAGCAAATCAACAGAAATGTTTGTGTAGCCACTTTGTGGGTTAAATTCTTTGATTCAGGATTCAAAGCTTTATTGTCATGTGTGCAGTACGGAAAGTTTCCCCGCACAATGAAATTCGAACTTTGCCGCCCTGCAACAGATGCCATGCGTAAGGAAAGCAATACAGATGATAATCGAACAAATAAATTCTGTTAAACTAAGGAGGGAAATATATTTATGCAAATAAAGAAATATGCAAAGAGGACAAATATGTACAGAAGAGAAACATACATGGCGTACAAATGGTCGTTTTCATTTTTGCTTTGAGATAACTTCTGTTATCATTTGGCGCTATACAAGGATTTGGCGCTATTGCAAGGATGAAGCTCTTATTTTGAAAGTTTAATCGCACATTCCATTTTTATGGCTGACTCTCTGTTTCGATCTGTGGCAGCCATGTTAGTGCACCATTTTGATGGCATCGCACACACCCACATACACACACTCACACACACAAACACTCACACATACTGTACATAGCAGCTGTTTCCTGGCATTCCAGCTGATGGAGGCATTTCCTGTTAATTCTTCTCTCTGTGCTTCAGGCGGCTCCATGCTGGAGAAGCTGCTGGAGAAGCTGAGAGACCCCTGCACGGCACCAGGAAGACATGCGTGGACACTTCCTGCTGGACGCCAATGCCCACGCCCACCATCAGCCACTAATCAGGCCAAACCTGCGTGTGTATGTGTGTGTGTATGTGTGTGTGTGTATGTGTGTGTTCCCCTTGGTTCCCTCTCCTAGCAAACACTCCCAACAAGCCCACAGGCCTCCACACGGACACGTGCATGAATTATGGGATGTAGCCACACAGAGTGTGGTCATTTCCACCATGTTCCTTTGCGACGCTTCGGTCAAACACTACAAATGGAGGACCGGGCGTCTGATGCCCACTTCCTGTTTGTTACTGTGAGTCCCGTCAGTATTTTGTAGTATTTTGTAGCGCTGCCTTTGCGTCTCTCCGAGACGAGAGAGACGCGGACGAGAAGCGATGAAAGAACTCCAAATAGATGCCAAAATGGCCTACACGAGGCGAGTCAGAGCCTCGCCAAGCAGGAGCCAGAGCTTGGAGGCTGGAGGCTGGAGGCTGGCTGTGTTCTCTCTCTCTTTCTCTGTGTTCTTTTGGAACGGAATCACGCGGACGTCTGAGAGAGCGAAGAGGGCCTGCCAGCGCAGAACGTTCCGGACGTGTCCGGGCAGGAAGACGTGTTTGAAGCGTCCTGCGCTCTGCGTCTGCCTCTGAACGCATCGCTCACTGCACCTTTGCCCCCGAGAGGATTAGAGATGGAGTCCTCACCTCCTCACCACCTTCTCCACGGAGCGAGGAGGAGATAAAAATAAAAGCAGAGGCCTGCCGACTGAGCGGCGAGGTGTGAGAGGTATTCCTGGAGGGTGAAGCCCCACTTCCAATCGTGGCCTCGAGTGTGAGTGTGAGTTTGTGGCTCCTCACAGCCGGAGGATCCTGCTCTCTGCTTCACACACCAGAACCTTCTGCTGCTCACTGAGGCCATCTGAGATGTGATCATGTTGGAGGAGGTCCCTGCACATCCTCTGCACGTCCCCTCAGTCTGCACCGCCGAGGAACGGGAAGCTCCCGAGGGAAGACGGAGAGAAGCTCCGCCCCCAAAGACGCTGGAACATGGAGAGTTCTCTCCCTCTCTCTCTCCTCCCTCTCTTTCTCTCTCCATCTCTCTCGTCATGTGCCATTATCTCACCACTCGCTCCGTTCTGGGACCTTTGCCCGTCCCGACGTGTTTATACACTAGAAACAGAGACGACACACTCACTCTTTTCCTACACACACGCTCCACGTCGAAGGTATTTTTGTAACGCTAACGCTCCAAACGAGTGCTGGATCACCGACGCTTCACGTCACCTTCTCACCCCGAAAACACCTGTGGGACCACGAGCCGTGGTGAGGGCGAGTCGTGCGATTCTTGTTTCGGCCTCTACGAAAAGATCACTGCACTGGGGCAGAATGTATCCCCTGCATATGAAATAAAACCTGCTTTGTTTGTTTCACACTTCAGTCTCGTCCATTTATTTCATGAGTGCGTCGGATTTGTAGGATTGACCCACAGAAAATGGCTCACTCACTTAAAGCCGATATTTATAGCTTCTGTGCTTGTTTTATTAATGGCACAAAGTGCTCCAGGGTCAATCTCCCGTATATGTGCTTGACCCCTGGATGTGCGCCCTCTAGTGGATAAGTTAACGAATAGCAGACAACAGAATGACTTGTGGTTTGGGGGAAACAGGCAGTGTGTGAGTGTGTGTGTGTGTGTCTCCTGCCATGTTTGGGCTCCATCACATTACCAAACACGCCTCTGATGTTTTCATCACAGTTCAAAACTTTAATTCACATTAAATCTTCTCTCGTATGCTTCATAGAATATACAGAAAGGTACATTACAAGATCAGTGCACATATGTAACCATGGCGATACAGCAGAAACAAACTGTGCTGCGGTACGAGGCGTGGACCATTGAGGCCCGCCGCCTCGCCGGGCGGTGCGTGGAAGCTGCGTGTTCACTGATTGGCCTAGGGGGCGCCGTTTGTGAAAGCATTCAGTTTGGTTTGGGAAAAAAAAAAATCAAATGAAGCACACTGTTTTTTACAGTTCTGATGTATGTTTTTTTCCAAATCCAATGACTGAATGAACTGATCAAATCAAAATCTAATTGACAACAGGTGTAAATCTATGTTACATGTCTATCTTCAATCAAACACTGTGGCCCCGCCCCCCGATGCTGTCACTCTGCCAAAGCCCCGCCTCTCAGGCCTAATTGGTCAGGTTAACACCCCACAGGTGATGGAGGCGTGGCCAAATAGCGAGGCATCCCAAAGCATGTAGAACATTCATATTCAGAATGTAGCATTTATTACGATGCAATTACATGACCAAAAATCATATCCAAGTCAATTTTGTGTCCAAACATGTGGTGACTACGCTCACTGCCGCTTTAACAACCGGCGCCCCCT
This sequence comes from Carapus acus, assembly GCA_900312935.1. Classification (NCBI taxonomy): domain Eukaryota; kingdom Metazoa; phylum Chordata; class Actinopteri; order Ophidiiformes; family Carapidae; genus Carapus; species Carapus acus. The sequence goes on along the minus strand of OMPJ01015302.1, from coordinate 9,663 downwards.
GTTGACCTCACTTCAGATGTTCAGTGTTGTCACGAATCTGTAAGACTTCAGCGTCAAATAACTCGTCCGCGAGTGTTTGGATACTATTTTTGCAGTGAAAAGTGTCGACATTAGCCTGTGATTTTGTTGCAAAGCTGCAGGAGGAGGCCACATATGTGCGTAGTTCATCATTCCAGGTCGACGAGAGCAGCCAAGCAAAGGAGCATCGAGCTGCTGAGGCCGAGCAGAGAGCTGCTGAGGCTTCAGGAGGGGGGCAGAAGTACCCAGTCCTCTTTCCTCCCCAGCAGCTGATTCAAATTAATCTGATTCTTGTGGCCCAGAGAGTCTGACGGAGACCATGTGACCTGGTTTCCTTCGCCCGATTCGCCGTTAAATTCATTTTAAAATGCTTGAGCTGCGTTTGCGCTCCCACACATTAAGACCAGCAAATAAATTACAAAAAAAGGAAATTATCAATTCAGTTATATACATGAATGAGTGAGTGAGAGAGAGTGAGTGACAGAGTGAGAGAGTGAAAGCTTTGTCAGAAGTGATTCCACTGCAGTGTCAACTTACATTTGATCAGGATGTAAATTTGGCTTGTGTACTTTAAGCACAACAACCCGGAAACTTCCAAATTTCACAGATTTGCCACTCTGCAATTCTTCTGTACTAATTTTGGCCTCAAGCCGTTTGCCTGCTTCCGAGCGACCCAGCACCCATAGGAAGTGGTGTCCCATCACTTCCTGTGGGCGTGGCAGCGGCAGCGCTAATGGGCCTAGCGTCTTAATAGAGCGGCTGCATCCGATGGCTGCTAACAAACACACAGAGTTTCTAGAACCAATAGAATCTGCCGCTTAGTCGCTGAATACTTTTCGCAAAACACATGGAACATAGAGGAGACTTGACATGCAGACGTGGCCCGTTTGAACGTGTTTAGCTGTTGTACTTAAGCCAAATGGGATGGTCCGGATTCCTTCTTTATAGCTGAATTTGAGAAGCAATGTGTAGCCCGTCTGTGCCAAACAAATAAAAAAAAAATTGAAGGGCACAGGTTTTTTGTTGTTGTTGTTGTTGTTGTTGTTGTTGTGACATGTGTGCCTGCAGGGTCACTAATGTGCGTTGGAGCCGCCTGAGTTAGGGGGCGCTGTCGAGCCGCTCCCAGCGCCGCCCCCCGACTGTCCGTGGCCTCTCCTGCCGTGGCCCATGATGCAGTTTGCGCTACCGCAACCTTCGTCCTCCTCGTCGCCCTCGCTTTCGGACGACGACTCGCCGAACTGTCGGGGCTTCTCGTAAATACAGCAGCCTGCAACCACAACACAACACAACTAAAATGACGACGGCACATAACGGCTGGTGGGAATATTGACGGCTAACGCAACAGGGTTGGAGGAGGTGGAGGATCTGCTGCAACGCCCCCTGCAGGGAGCAGCTGGCAGAGGAGGGGATGGAGGGAGGGAGGAAGAGGAGCTCTCACACTTTGAAGACCTCCTTCCCAGATGCTCGTTGTCCACCGTGTCGCTGGACCACTCCACCTTCTTCTCCGTCTTCCTCTTCCTCAGCTTGATGGTCAGGCTGCGGCCCTCCTATTTGGAGAACAAGAGTTTAATCAGAGCCATCGAGCATCAACCGAACCGAACCCATCCCATCTCCAGGCCACAGCATCCATCAGCTGACAGGCCGAGTTTACCACCCACATCATTCAGAAAGGGGATAAATGCTCACCTGGTGGTGGCTGCTCACTGATAACCGTTGTAGAATTACAAAGAGTGAGTCAGCTATCAACAGCAAAAACCGTGAGAAGCACTGTACTAACCATGATAATAATAGACCGCAGCCTAGAAAACAGGAGGAGTGGGACTACCTGAGCAGGCCCAAGGGACCTGGCATCGCCGCATTACATTATTAGACTCAACCTAGAACAAATTTCTGAACCAAAACGTTTTAAAAAGCATGTTTTGTACCTGCTGGGGCGGCGGAGGCGTGCTACTCTGGACCGTCTCCGTTATCGTCTCACTCGACGTCCCGGGAGCCTCCGCCATGCCTACCGCGGCTCTGCTAACGCTGCCGTTAGCCTGGGGCTGAAGGGGCCTCGGCGAGGGGGACAAGACTCCTCTGATGGCGGGGAGAGGCGCAGCAGTAACTCCGCGGAATCCTCGGCGACAAATTGAGGCTCTGCAGGGGCGATCGGAGACGGTAGGGTGAGGAGGTTACGGGCGCCGAGCCGGGAGCTGCACCGAGCTACTGTCAAGACAGCGGAATAATGGAGTGTGAGACCGGAAGTTAGTGTGGGTGTGCTAAAGCTGGTAGCTACGCCTGCCACGGAGATTCTCACCAGTAATAAATACTAATGTGTAAAAATGGAATCATAAAATCACTCGCGTATTTAGAATGGTAGAACATGTCTCTGGCAACTCTAAATATTTTGACAATGAATTTCTATAATTGCTCTTATTTTGTAAAATTAGACAGTTATCACACCTCCCAGTAACGCTAGCTTGATAATAACACGGTTATGGGGAAGATATTTGAGGACGGACATGTGCCACTTCCGGTTGTCCGTGCGGGAGAAAGGTTCCGCCAACAAAGTGCGTCCGCGCGCGGCTCATGACAGAATCCTTCACCATATTTGTACACAATATTATTATAACATATCATGAGTAGTACTTAATAACATCTTAGATTAATTTACAAGACACCGTCGTCTCAGCATTCGTGCCGAACCCAGAAGTTTCGCTTCTGAAAGCAGGTTGTTAAAGGTCGTCCCCGGCATGTGTGAGGGGAAGTCAACCGCGATGAGGCAGTGACACCTCAGATTACTTTCATCTTTAAACCTTAAAGTTGTTGTTATGATGTGGGGCGAAGGCGGCATCGTGGCTCTGAGGCTGGCACAGAGAAATAAATTAAGATTTTACTGCAGTCAGTCGGCCAAGATTCGCCCCGGCGGCTCGTCGAGCCGCGGCCAAGCCGAGAAACAGAGACGGAGGGCGGCCAAGGAGAACAGCCTGCGAGGACCCCAGCTCCAGGTCACACACTCATGCACTGGCACTGAATCTCACAGATTTTTTGGCACTTTTGTGACCAATCAGTCGTTTTTCTCTGGATGTATTTATATTGTTGTTATACTGAAATGAAGTTCAGATAAATTAAAAGAGTGCTTGTGGATTCTTATTTATGTCAGAAAGCTGAGGAAGATGGAGTGAAATGGACGGAGAAGGAGAGAATCGCGTACACGGCTGCTACATCTCCAGGGGAAAAGAAAGGTGTGTGTAAACACAGGATTTGGTTTTATGAATCAAATCAGATCCACGACTTCCTCTCTCTCTCCCCTGCAGACACCAGCGGGCCTTTCCCAGCTGCCTACAGCCCCGAGTACGTGGAGTCCAGCTGGTACCAGTGGTGGGAGCGAGAAGGATTCTTCAAGCCGGAGCTGCACGTAGGCCTCCCACTATCTGCTCCGCTCATTCAGAGGGAACATCTGACGATACGTCTGCTCCGTGTCCACGCTTTCAGGATACCCTGCCTCACGCCGTGGATGAGACCTTCTCCCTCTGCATCCCCCCGCCCAACGTGACGGGCAGCCTGCACCTGGGCCACGCCCTGACCGTGGCCATCCAGGACGTGCTGGTCCGATGGTAGGCGCACGTCGGTGTGCAGAACCTGAAGCTTCTGAAGCTTGTGGTGATGTTGCGGTGCCTTGTTGGTGTCCAGGAGGAGGATGCAGGGCTACAGAGTGCTGTGGGTGCCTGGCTGTGACCACGCCGGCATCGCCACACAGGTGAGGCCACTTTCTGGCGACCTTTGACCTTTCCGATTTGGAAGGTGCAGCCAACTCATTGCTGTGTGTGTGTGTGTGTGTGGATGTGCTCGTGTGTGTGTGTGTCAGGCGGTGGTTGAGAAGAAGCTGTTGAGGGAGAGAGGGAAGAGGCGGGCCGACTTCAGCAGAGAGGAGTTCTTACAGGAGGTGTGGAGATGGAAGAACGAGTGAGTCCACACACACCCCCACACACACACACACACACACCATAGTGGCTCACACCGGCCACCTCTGTGTTTCCAGGAAGGGCGAGGAGATCTACGAGCAGCTCAGGAAGCTGGGAGCCTCGCTGGACTGGAGCCGGGCCTGCTTCACCATGGACCCTGTAGGATGCTGGAGATCTTTTCAAACATCTGGAACACACACAAACACATACAAACACACCTGGGTAGACGGAGGTTAAACCCAGGTTTTTGTCTTGCAGGGCTTCAGCCGTGCGGTGACGGAGGCCTTCGTGCGGCTCAGCGACGCCGGGCTGATTTATCGCTCCGAGGCGCTCGTCAACTGGAGCTGCTCGCTGCAGTCGGCCATCTCGGACATCGAGGTGGGACACACACTCTGTTTAAAGTATAACTACATTTATACACACAGCTCACTGGGCCTCCAGATGTCTATACACAGAATGTCAATATAGAGTACTCATTCAACCATACTAAATGAAAGATAATAGACTTACTTTATTGTGCAGACCATAACAAGTACCGCTTTTTAGGGCCCACCTAAAGTTTGGTGGCTCTAACGTCTCTCTCCTCTTTGTCCCGCCCCCTCTCTCAGGTGGACTCTCTGGAGCTCCCTGGTTCCACGCTGCTCTCCGTCCCCGGTTATGTAGAGAAGGTGGAGTTTGGGTGCATGTTCACCTTCGCCTACCCCGTCGACGGCTCCGGTGAGCGTCCGTGCATCTTCGTCGCCCGCCAGCTCAGCACAGAGCGGAGGGAGTAACCACCGCACGTTTCTGTGTCCAGATGAAGAGGTGGCTGTGTCCACCACCCGGCCTGAGACCATGCTGGGGGACGTGGCCGTGGCCGTCCACCCCGACGACCCACGATTTCAGGTATTTACAAAATTGTTCGCAAGACCACGTTCACAAACCTCTCTACGTGCAGTACCATGTGTCATCACTAGATGGCAGCATATACCTTCTCTATAGCCGAATTGACGTTATAATCGGCATCCCTCAATCTGAGTGTGGCTCTCAATAGAGAAAATATAATATATTATGTGATGAAAAGATCGTGACCAAACAGAGTAGAAAACAGGATTATAATTGTTGTGTTGTCGTTTGTGGCTGCAGACTCTCCACGGGAAGCAGTGCCGACACCCGTTCAATGAGCGGCTCCTGCCCATCATCGCCGACCCCATGGTGGACACAAACCTGGGCACAGGTACCAGCTCAGACTTGCAGCGCCCTTTAATGGTGGCATAGAGGTCAAAGGTCACCTCACACCTCACCCCATGTACCCTTCATCGCTCCCTCGTCTCAGGCGCGGTGAAGGTCACCCCCGCTCACGACCACGCCGACTTCCAGCTGTCGCAGCGACACTCGCTGCCCCGCCTCACCGTGATTGGAGGGGACGGGACCATGACGCCCCTCTGTGGACAGTGGCTGCAGGTACAAGGGGGGCTGACCGGTTTGAATCACCAGGAGGCCGCTGAACAGGAATGGTGCCCCTGTGTGTGTGTGTGTGTGTGTGAAGGGCCTGAAGCGCTTCGACGCCCGGCAGCGAGTGGTGGAGGCCCTGGCTGAGAAGAAGCTGTTCAGAGGGAAGAAGGAACACGCCATGAGCCTCCCCATCTGCAGGTACATCAGCTGACTGTCCCAACACTCCATCCATCCGTCCATCCATTTGTCTTCCATCCTTCCATCCATCCATCCGTCCATCCACCCACCCATACCTTGAGACACGAGTTCTGTGACTGAGCTCCTAAATCAGTCTTCTGGTACCTGAAGTGATTTTTGTGTACTCCAAATAAGTGGAATAACTGTGAGCTTGAATGCTGTTCACCCTGGTTAAAAGTGTTTTTGTGTCTCAGCCGCTCGGGCGACGTCATCGAGCCTCTGCTGAGGAAACAGTGGTTCGTGCGCTGTGAGGAGATGGCAGCCAGGGCGCAGCAGGTGGGTGGAGAGGATGCTGACGTCCACAGACTCTTTATCCAGAGGCTCAGCTGGAGAGAAGCCCCAGCTGAGCCTCACAGACCAGAGCCTGGGACTCAACAGGCTTCTCTCTCTCTCTCTCTCCCTCTCTCTGTCTCTCTCTCTTTTTCTCCCTCTCTCTCTTTCTCCCCCCATCTCTTCTCCCTCTCCCCTTTCCTCCATCACTCCCTCTCTTCCTCCCTCCCTCTCCCATCTCTCTCTCTCTCTCTCCTTCACTCTCTCTCTCTCCCTTTCTCTTTCTTTCTCTTTCTCTCTCCCTTACACTCTCCCTTTCTTTTTCTTTGTTTGTCTCTCCCTTTCCCTCTCTCTCTCTCTCTCACTCTCTCGGTCTCCCTCTCTCTCATCTCCCCCTCGTCAGGCGGTGGAGGAAGGAGAGCTGGAGATCATCCCTCACTTCTACGCCAAGACGTGGAAGAACTGGCTCTCCAACATCAGGTACCGTGAGCCGCCTGGCACAGAGCAGAGGTCAGAGGCCTGACCTCACGTGACCCCATGTGATCTCACCTGACCCCACGTGACCCCCGGCACGACCAGCCGCCTGTCACAAAGCGGCACCGTTGTGATGATGAGTGTTCCTTTGTGTGCGCCACACAACGTGACGTGTGTGTGTGTGTGTGTGTGTGTGTGTCCCGTGGCAGCGACTGGTGCGTGTCCAGGCAGCTTTGGTGGGGCCATCAGATCCCCGCCTACCAGGTCCACCTCCCAGAACCAGCTGAGCAGAACCAGGAACAGGACCAGGATCAAGTCCAGGACCAGGTCAGGGGATGATGTTCACGTGAGCCTGATGATGCAACAGTGTCAGAGCGACGACATAAACAACAGCTAAACAACAACAACAACAAACCAGCCCTAAAGACACCCTCTTTAACTCGGAGGCCACGTTCTGGAACAGAACCAGCACATGTCTGGGTCCCACTTTCCTGTTTGACACCTTTGAAGTGTCTCACTGTCTCCTGGTCCCCCGTGTGTGTGTGTGTGTGTGTGTGTCTGTGTCTGTGTGTGTGTGTGTGGTGTCGTTTTCCCCACGCGCTGCCCAGAATAGAGGGAGCTTTGACTGACGCCTGTCACAGCAAACGCACACACCACCGCCACGCATAATGGAGCCAATCAGAGAGTCACGTGTGAGTGTGTGTGTGTGTGTGTGTGTGTGTGTGTGTGTGTGTGTGTGTGTGTGTGTGTGTGTGTCGCTGGCAGGAGCGGTGGGTGTGTGGCAGGACGGAGGAGGAGGCGCGGCACAGAGCGGCGTCCCTCTACGGAGTGCG
>OMPJ01015300.1:0-13635 GCA_900312935.1 Carapus acus | reverse complement strand
TGCATGAGGCTATGTTGAGTGACTATGCTCTGCCACGGAAAAATCTGAATCTGTATCTCTGTATCTCACAGACCAGTGACACAAGTGTACTGAGAGTGCTTGAACTGTGGACGATGCAGATGATTGGGATGTTACACAAAGAAATGCAAGTGATGAAGCAGGTCAGACCGGGATAATTTTAAGGGGATGTATAGCTCAGTGGTAGTGCGCATGTACGAGGTTCAATCCACGGCATCTCCAATTTTTGGGGACGGCAGTTGGTAAGAGACCTTGCCTGGGCAACGGAGGGTGGCCAGTGGAGGTCCCACTTAAGACGAAGAGATTGATGGTTGGAGGGACCGCAGTTTGCCTGCTGAGCACTGTCAATGTGCCCTTGAGCAAGGCACCAAACCCCCAACCAGCTCACTTATGGGTCCCTCCCCAAGTGCATGGCATGGTTATTAAATGAGGCATGCTTGTGTGTGTGTGCAAATGCGGCCATGTACAATATGTATTGTAATGAGTGTACACTATGTAATTTCTCCCTTGGAGGATTAATAAAATGTATCTTTCTTCTGTTTCTTTTTCTTCAGCGTCTCCACGACCAATTTCCACCAACTGAAAAGAATCTGAATTTGAAAAACATTAAAATAATTAATTTATGAGATATGTGAGGCATGCACATGTGTTTTAGATACTGATCTGTAAAAAAACTAAAACAATTAAGTAATAATGATTTGGCGCTGTACAAAAAAGATTGAATTGAATTGAATTTAACAGATTTACAGACACAAATTGACCTGAGGCATCTGATGCTACACATGATTTAGTAAGTAAGTAAGTAAGTCAGTAAGTAAGTAAGTAAGTTAGTTAGAACTGTTTCAGTAAGAATTGTTCAAGTCATCCAATTACATTTGAGGCGATCGCCGGAACTGCCTGCGTGACTAATCTTCTCTCACTTCAGTGATGTCCTTCAAAATAAATGTTATAAGTCACAAAGCCCCTTTGACCGAGATACATTTAGAGTGAGATCTTAGAGGAAAATAACATACATTTACTCAGTGAACCCAACAACAACAACAACAACAACAACAACGAGGACGACGACGACGACAGAAAAAAATCAACAACGTGTGCGTCCTTTGTAGTCCTGGCTATACAGTACAGAATTAGTTGATGACACTTTTAATATGAAAAACTACATCGGAAATGTCATGTCACCCTGTCGTTAGCAGAGCAGTAGGAGTGTCACAGTACATAGATGTAAAAAAAGAAGTAAATGACGTCATAACTCTGTCATGTATGTGCATCTTGTTTTTCTTTTCATTTGTTTATTTTTTCTTTTTTGTGCGAATGACGTTCATTTTGTGAACATCCGGTGCCTTGCAGCTGTGGGAGATTTTTAATAAAGTTATAGAGGTAAAAAAAAAAGAAAAGCGTGTGTCAACCGGGATGACTCCTCCTAGTGTGTATTCCTGTATCGGTTTACCTCAATGCCCCAATATTGATTCTACCTAATCTCATTATGAACAGAGCGCAGCTGAAGCGCTCTGGAATCTTAAAAATGGCTCTTTCGGGCTCGGACTCCATGGATCCGGACGGCCGTGGTGAGACTTTCGTGCTCCGGGCTTTCCGGATAGCGGCCGTGGTGGCTATGTATTGGTTCGTATCCATCACTATGGTCTTTCTCAACAACTACCTGCTCGATAACCGGGAACTGGACGCACCTTTATTCGTGACTTTTTATCAGTGCGTAGTCACGGTGGGTCTTTGCTGGTTGATGCAGCTGCTTTCCCGTGTGTGTCCGGACTTGATCGATTTCCCCTCGGTCAGATTCGATGTGAAGACTTCCCGGGAGGTGCTGCCTCTTTCCATCGTCTTCATATGCATGATTTCTTTCAACAACCTGTGCCTTAAACATGTCGGGGTTGCATTTTACACCGTCGGCCGTTCCCTCAGCACGGTCTTCAATGTGGCCTTCTCATACCTGATCCTCAAGCAGACCACATCTCTCCAAGCCTTGCTGTGCTGTGGGGTCATCATAGGTACGTGCTCTAATGTAAACAAGATGTTTGTTGTTGATATATTCTGTTGTAGACATGAATGTGTAGATAGATTACAACTGTTTTGTTCATTTCCGTAGCTGTTGTTGATTTTTCTTGATAGGTTGTGAGAATGAGAGGAAGAGGGGAATGGATGGGTGAAGTACATGGAATGAGTAATTGTGAGGTGGGGGCGGCTATTAAAGGAGGCTGAAGTTGGGAAATCACCTGATTCAGGTGTGTCAAAGTAGGGACACGTCTTGTAAAGAGCTGGAGGCCTGAAGACTAGAGGAGTGCGGAAGTGTCTAAATCGGACGGTGATGTGAACGGCTGTGCTAACCACAAAGCTAATAAGCCATGTCATGGTGATATTGAAGTGAGTTGTTGAGGCTGGACTAAGGCAGAAGGTGAGCAGCTGTATGGCTTTATGCTGAGAGAGTATTGCAGATGCTGTGTTTTTGCTTTTAGAATGCTGATGATGAAGTGCAGTTGAGATCGGATGGAATTGCACTGTGTCTCTTTGGAGAAAGGGACAGCACTAGCTTGAGTCTAGTTGAGGATGAACTGTGGTACTGCTGAAGGACGTCACCAGTGGCAGATATCTGAGAGTGATGCAGGACATTGATGAGGACGAGGACAGAGAGACAGTGGTGACATGTACAGTGACAGATGGTGATGCAGTGATGGTGCACAGGCCGACAGGTGATGTCACTCAAGAGCCTCTGTGGGCATAAGTGTTTGGGGACGGTGTCAGCTGTTGTGGTGGGAGGGGCAGGTGGAAATGAACCTGGAGGAGTGGACGTTTGCATTGGAGTGTAAAAGGAAAATCTGTCGGTAGGAGCAAGAAAGAGTATATATAGTATGTGTGAATGTGTTTGAGTTAGGCTGTCAATTGAAGATGAAAGAGGTACAGATACCAAGGACAACCCATGAATATCTCGGATGAATCATCCAAAGTTGTAGACGTGTTCAAGAGGTGAGGAGTAGAGTGCAGGCAGTGTGGCATAGGCGGAGGAGAGTGTCAGGGGTGCTTTAGGATAGAAGATTAGTAGTAAAACCGAAAGGAAAGGTGTCCAAGGTGGCCATATTTAATGAAAAAAGAAAGGCATCATGTCAAGTGACCCCTAAGGAGAACAGCTGAATGATCACTTTCCAAAAATTTTAATCCGTTGATGTTGATGCAGTGAATTATCATGCTGGGTACTTACAATAGATAAAGTAAAATTGCTACCAATGCAGTACCTGCTTACATATACCTTCCCAATTACTTATGCTCGAACAAGATTTGCGAAGTATGTGACCAGTGCTGAAGTTTTGTTGTCTTAAGTCATATCGTCATATATAAGTGACTTTTTTTCTCAGGTGGATTCTGGCTTGGTGTGGACCAGGAGGGCTCAGCAGGCTCCCTCTCTTGGACGGGGGTTTTCTTTGGGGTGCTGGCTAGCGCCTCTGTATCTCTCAGCGCAATCTACACCAAGAAGGTAATGCCAGCAGTGGATGGAAACATCTGGAAGCTGTCCTACTACAACAACATCAACGCCTGCGTCCTCTTCCTCCCACTCATCCTTATTTTCGGAGAGGTTGGCCGGCTTGTCAGCTTCAGTCGCCTCGGTGACCTTAGCTTCTGGGGTGTGATGACGCTCGGTGGAGTGTTTGGGTTTGCCATCGGTTATGTGACAGGTCTGCAAATAAAATTCACTAGCCCACTGACGCATAATGTCTCTGGGACAGCCAAAGCCTGTACACAGACCGTCATTGCCGTGATGTACAACTCAACAAGCAAAAGTATGCTGTGGTGGACCAGTAATATGTTGGTTCTTGGGGGCTCTTCAGCCTATACTTGGGTGAAAGGTTTAGAGATGAAGACACTTCCTCGCAAAATTACCATAGACACTGCGAAAGACAAACTTATCTCAGTGGAGAAAAGTAACTTGGGTGTGTAACATCTTTGTGAATCAGGCCATCTCTATAGAGAGAATGTCATTGTGTTTATAAATGATCTGTGAGACTTTTTACAGTGTGACTGAGTGCAGATGTTTATTCTGCTATTTTTGGGGGTAGGCATTTATTGAGATGATTTTTATGTAAAAGTTGACTGAAGATGAATGTATTTGAAGGTGTCAAATTTATATATTTTCTATATTAATAGATCACTAGAATTATTACCAGCCTTACAGGTAGATGATGCATAGTGTTCACTCTCCAAGGCTGCTTTTCAGAACCAGCAACACAGATTCACTACTGTCTTCAAACACGTTCTCTAAATGTTTGCTGAAATCTCTGAAAGCTCTCATTGTCAACATGAAGACCTGACAAGAAGGAAGGAAAACTGTGCATTAAATTTGAGTTGTAGTGACCAACATGTGCTTTGGATTGATTAACACAAGTACATATTTCCACTGGCTCTGGTTAAAAACGATTAGCAGACCACACCACACATGTTCTTGACTTATATATTTGCATTGTTCCATTTTCTTGCTGTTCGATGTTCTATTGAGGATGTATGTTAGATATTTTTTTGTTTTTCATATCCCTGTAATAACCATCTGATTGTAATAGTTGTCATCCAATTAGCATTTGGCTTGTGTTGATAGCTCATGCATTTTATCAGGATATTTGTCCAAAAAAACGCAAATTTCATCATGCTTAACGTTTGATTTAACTCACAACTGCTATACCTGATATTGCTTTTGGATTACATTTGGAAATATGCTGATCACTGTGCTAGTTTGCAGTCCTCCTGAATAAACAGTAGATGGCAGTGATACAACATTCAGTTTGTCCGTCCCCGGCCGTGAAGTTCTCAGGCTCTACGCTGTCTGTCAAGGTGCATGGCGGCGGTTTGGGCTAATGGCAGGACAGAGCATAATTATAACTATGTTGAGTGACATGGGAACTACAACTACTGATTTGTCCTCCAGCGCCTTGATGCAAGATTTGGCAATGCAAGAGAAATTCATGGAGTTGAGAACATTTTGTCATGCACTTGAAAATGATTTGATAGTGGACCTCTGAGATACTCATTAGCCCCATTGTCAAACATTCAGTGAATAACGAAATAAATCTATTTTGAAAAGTATAACAGTAACTATATAAAGAAAAACATTTATTGACTTTTTTTGTCTAAAATGTGTTTGGAATAGTGATTGGAGAATTTACACTCTGCCTTTGGTAGTAGAGTTAGGACATTATTATTCCATCAGCAAGTGGAACAATAAGTTGAGTCATTTGGTTACAAACATCAGCAGTGCCGCATTTCTGCCTTTTAAGGGAACAAATGAGATCTCACAGGAGTGCTGCACTTGCGAGGCAATTATTAATGTGAAAGACTGTCGCTTGAAATTGCATGATGTTGTCTCTCTTTTGGGTTCTATTTTGATACCACGGGCATGCACCCAGTATCAAGTAAACACAAACACAAAAATAAAACACACATAATTTCCCTGGTGACAGTCCAGATGAGCACGACCATCGCTAAGTATCATTCTTGTCATTCACTGCGTGTCTGCAAACAAACCGGTGGGACTCACTCCTAAGTGCAACATCAGAATGAGACGAATACAGCAGTGCATCGCTGCAGACGCACTCGCTCTTCGCTTCATGACCTGTCATCACCTCCAAATTGAATAATAAGTTAAAGCGTACCCTGAGGAAATCCCACAGCAGTACTTTTAGAAGAAGAGGGTGAGAGATATTTTCCCTTTAAATCCAGCACAAGGAGCAGCTTTGCTTGCCTCTCCAAGCAAGAGCCCCATCTTGACCGTAAACCCCTTCACCACGTTGAATGATGTACAGGCGTGAGATAGTGTGGACTACTTAACCCCCTACCCCCACCAAAGTAGCACACTGCCCTCTAGCACTCCCACTCATCAGTGCAGTGTGACAGCTAGAAGCAAAAATCCTCAGTGGTGATTGACAAGTCAGGGGTGCAATTAGCAAAAGCAGTTGCTGGTGTTTTCTTCACATGTCACCACTGAAAGTGGTGGTCAAAATGTGGCTGTCAGTTTGTTGATGGAGGAGCGCATTAATCATAGCTCAAGAGGTTTTCAGCGAGGGAACACTCTTTGATTTAGGATGTTCTCCATATTCCTTTTATTCTGTATTGATTTTGTTCAAACCTGCAAAGACTGCATTTCTGGATTTAAATAGGGAGACAAAGACGTATGTTAACATCACATTGGCAATATGCAGCAGATGTTTTATGTCACGTTTCAAATTTGCAAAGCTATCAATTCAAACCTCTGTGAGTTTTACTCAAAACTCACAGAGGTAAAGCTTACACTCAAGCATACAGTTAACTTTGTCAGCATGTACAATTTTTGGGGGGAACATATTTCAATCCAGCATCCAAATTTATCCCTTACGCACAGTCTCCCTTGGATGAGTGACAACTTCTGAGGTCTTCTTTAACCAATTCAGCTTAATTTCATTTTCTTTAATGGATGACGGTCTCTGCCTGCCCTGATGTGTAATCCAAACTACGTGTGAGTGTGCGTACATGCTTGTATGCGTGCGCTTTAGACAGAGAGAGAGAGAGAGGGGGAGAGAGAGAGAGTGCTACACAACAGTAACACAGCAAGCCAACCTCCCCATTTCCCAAAACTGCACACAAAACAGGATGGCATGAGGCCGCACTCCAGTCCGTGTTTTATACTGTTGATTTACAGCTCGATGCGGTGGAGGAGACGAGGGAAGACACCAAAAACATGGAAACCCCTCTGTACAGGATTAGGTCATGGAAATAAAGGAACCCGTTGAGAGAAATGAGCTGGGACGAGAGCGCCCGCCTCATTGCCCCTGGCAAATCTATGGAGAGTGATATCATAAACATGTCACAGGGTCATTAGTAAGGACATCTGTTATCTGTCTGCCGAGTGGTTTTGAAACGCAAGCATGTCAGGGGCAGCTTCGGGTACGGTGTTAATGTTGACAGTCGGTGAGTCGCAAGCATAAAAATGTGCTCTTAACCTGCCCCCCATCCTCCCAAGTATGCATGGAAAGAAATGCTCAAGCATATCCAAGTTTCTGCAAGATTCTCCACCTTAAACCACTCCGAGATGAGAGATGGAGGCTTTTTTCCATCCCATTAGTCATTGCTGCTTTCTGCATTAACATGCCTTGATTTCCAGTCAAAAGCTCTTTTCCACTCTCTTCGCCAAAGAGTGTTTCCCCCCGTACCTTTTCATTGCTCCGTGCTCTCACTGGACTAAGCCCTGTTCACTGCACTCAGCATTGTGCTGTGAGGAAAGGGTTAGAGTCCCCCTTCCATTACAGTAAACACAGGAGATTACTTCAATCTTAGGGTGAATTTTTCTTCTTCTTTTTTTTTTTTATTTCCACTTTTCTGCTTTTTGCAGTATGATGGTGTCACAGCCTCATGGTGTCTTTGAGTAACTTTTACGTGTTTGGCAGCAGATGTGCATGTTGTGCTGTGCCATACAGCAATCCTGGACAGCAAAAAGCCAATGGACACTCCTCTGGTCCTCGGGCTGTTGTATTTTATCCTACTTCTCTGTGTTAGAGTGACAGCTTCGCCACTTGGTAAGTAATTCTTCTGATTGGACTTTAAATCATGTGTTCTTTAAGTTAACTACGGAGTATTTAGTCTGGATTACGAATGTCTCTCACCAAAAATTCCATATAGTTAATTGCTGACTGACCAGACAGTTATGTCATGTAGATATTTCATTTGTCATTTTTGCCATTGAAGATAATTAATTCCTTCTGTGAATACAAGATGAGAGTCATAAAGAGCGGCAGAAGCTCTCTGCGCTATTGTGCTCTTGACCAGTGCACAGTAGATACTTAAACTTAACCTCAAATGCGCCTTGTAATTATGTAAAAAGGAAAATTTCCAGCCGCTCCATGCACTCTGCTCATGACTCTACACACACCTAATGATGACAGTGTCTAAATTGCTGCATCACCCATATCCTCAGGCACAGCGTGCGTGAGTAGGTCTGAAATAGACGCCCATCAGTAAGAGTGTGATGATTGTCATAAGATTTCAGATCCCACACAGAGGAAAACTGCCCAAGCTCAGAGTGGAGCTTCATGTGTCGACCGTGTTGTGAATACCATCAAATCCAGTGTCAGTGTCCCTCCACGGGGTCGGGGGTGGGTTATACTGTCCCCTGCTGCCGTAACGCCCTAGACCAGTGTGACCCCTGCATCATTCATCCAGGTACAATCTCCTCACCACTCTTTGTCAGTTATTCATTGAATCCCTTATCATCTTTCTTATCAGCTCATCTCAGTCTCCGTCTATTCAACCTTAAATCACTCATAATGCTGCTCTTCCTTTTTACAAGGTGATATTTCCAAAGGCATACAGACACATTTAGACTCTCCTGAGATTGAATTCTCCCACAACATATCGTACATTGGATGGGAATGGCACCATGATTGAAGGTTTTTGCATTACTCCTTGTCATGAAAAGAAAAAAGGAAAAAAAAAACTCTCTCCTTTCACAGGCTGCAGTCTGTTTGAAAACTGTAAAAGCTGCAATAACGGGACATGGAGGGCCAATGATGATTTTTTTATCAGAGGGAAGTACTGCACGCAATGTCGCCAAGGCTGGAGTGGAGGAGATTGCAAGAGTGAGTCGATGCTGAATGTGTACATTCCTTTTTTTTTTTTTTTTTTGCACCAGCGTAACAATGGAAATTCATGAATCAGATCATAAATGTGGGAAATGGACATAAGGGCTTTGCTGCAATGTGCAGAAACCCTGTGTTAATCCAAAAAGTGCCAAAAGTACAGTATTGATATTTTTCTGAGATAGATGGCAGGGCAGAGTGCACAAACATACACAGCACACAAAGTTTTATTTTGCTTTTACATCCTTTGTTTTCTCCATGGCCAGCATGTGGAGGAGTAATACAACGCATGCAGGGCTACATTGCTATGGAGAGTTACCCAACAAATGCTCGGTGTGAATGGATCATTGAAGTGCAAAGAGGATACAACATCGAACTGAGGTGAGTCAAGCACTTTGAAAGCAAAAAATCAATCAAAAGTAATGTTGTCAAGGGAATATCTATAGCATTTTCTATGTAATATTCAGTGGCTATTCAATTCACTTGATATGCATCGGAAATTCCCTCAAGTTATGTCGACTTCTGCTTCAGATTTTCACAGCTAGGTCTGGAGTCTGACCTTAACTGCCGCTATGACTACGTGGAGGTGCGTGATGGTGACAGCCTGGGCTCAGCTGTGATTGACCGGTTTTGCGGGGATCAGCTACCTCCGCCTCTGAAAAGCTCTGGCAACACCTTGCACGTCCAGTTTGTGTCCGACGGCTACAACAACTTTGATGGATTTGCGCTTAATTTTCACAGTTTTCTGCAGAGTTCAGGCAGGTACAACCACTGTGACCTACATCAGCGGAGATGTCATTCAATGTTTACAATCGCCGCTGCAACTTGAATATATGAATACAAATGTCCTTGTCCAAGCGTTTTGATTCATCATGGGAGAATATTTCAGCATAAGGAAATTGTGCCTTATTTCGATCAACCAACTCAGGCCGCAGTATACTATTTACATAATCAAGTTTAGTAGGTAATAGTAGGTAGCAGGTAACAGTTAAACTGAAACAAAGTTATTACCACACCAGAGGCGATATGGTGCAGTTTCACTTTCTTTATATTTTTTCATAGTTGTAAGCACCCATAAAGGCTGTGAGCTGCCTGAGAGCCCGTTGCAAGCGGTTTCCATCCCTGTGCGTGGAGGACATGGGGAGCTGGTGTCAGTGAGCTATATGTGCCAATCTCCCTTCACTCTGATGGGAGATCGGCAGCGAATGTGTCTGCCTAATGCTACATGGAGCGGAGCAGCGCCTGTCTGTGTTCGAGGTGTGTTTTGCTCTGTCACTAGATGGCTTGCGCATTTTGTTTATGTTTCCGAATTACCATGGCAACCCATTCACAGGTGAGATTCATTATTGAAATGCAGCAATGCATGGCCAGATTCACTCTCTTTCCCTCACTTTCATATTTCATATTTCTCCTCTCCCGCATTGCGTGCAAGCAGTCCGAACAAACAGCACCGCGTGTGTTCCCCCATCCAAACCACTGAATGGTTACTACAAACCCTCTGCCGATGCCAGAGATGGAAGTGTTGAGATGATTGAGTTCTTCTGCAAAAACTATTATATTATGAGTGGAAACCACCAGAGCACCTGCCTGTTTAATGGATCCTGGGATAGCAGCCCACCTAAGTGTCTGAAAGGTACTTTCTTTTGACCAACACATTTGGAGGACAGAGAAAATGTGGCACACAAAGCTGCAAAGACGTGTTTTTCCCACCAAATTTAGAATCATCCAAAAATTGGTCCACTTTCTCTTATTTTTGATTTGTTTTTTCACAAGACAGATGCCATGTGTGTGCAGTAATCCAAGTTTATTGAGGGGGATCAGTAATACCGACCAGGTGTCATTCCTGATGAATGTGGCACTTTCGTTTGTCGTGATTGGCCTTCACACATTCGTTTTATTGTATTGGCCGACTTCTTCATTGTCATGGCAGTTATGATGGTGAATCTGATGCTCATAGACTGGAATGTCTTGCTTCTTCAGCTTGTAAAGAGCCAAAGGTGTCCAAACTCGTAAGACAAAGGGTCCTGAGACCACTCCTTACCTCAAGGTAACCACAGCTCTATTATTTTCACTGTGTGCTTGTGTGAGAGAACATTGATATAGTAATACTGTCATTGAAACAGTCTTTTAATTTATTCAATAAAAGTTAAGTGTGTGGGAATCATGCATGCTTGTGTGCAGAGACAGCGTTGGGATGAAAAATGTACATTATGCTAATGTTGTTCTGTCGCACTAATGTACTTTGGGCGGCTGCTCATCCCCTGCATTTGGTTGTCAGCTTGTGGTTATTTATCATGTTCTGTGTGTTGCATGTTGTGAGAACACCAGCTGTTCCTAATGCCCAGCCTGCTGTTGTCCTTGTATCCAGGCGGTGATATGTGAAATTAATCAAGTGGATCACAACGATTTAGGTCTAATAATCCTTCTACCTGCAACTAAAGCATGCTGAGAAAGCACTTAATTATATATATTACCCATTAAATCTCAACAGGGTCTATCTTAAAACTATGTTCACTTTGGCAGAAAAACACATAGGCACGTCGAAGGTCTTGGCATCACCTAATCATGGTGTCAAGCACGCAAGCATACACCCACCATCAGGGACAGGATGAAGTCTGAGTCAGTGTTCTGTCCAAATTTCAAATTTGAATTTCAAAAAGCATCTTTCCCAGTTTGTGTTTGTTCTTGCCAGCTTCAAAAGTGTGTCACATGTTGCACATTAAATAGAAATGTATCAGAGCCTTGAGCTTGATAGATGTTTAAAGAAATACAAGCTTGTCAAACAGTGCCAAGCAGGAAATGTACAACGTTCCCTGATAAATCAATATATATTAGAAATTCCCTCGTTTCATCTTATCAGGCTGTCGAGACTGGGGCACATCTGGTTGATATGAAGCAATCTGAGCTGAGCCTTATGTTCTGCTTTATTTGTATTTGGAGAGGCTGTATTATAAACAGTTATTGAAATAATCAAGTAACCAATATTTTTATGTTTAAAACAGGATGTCAAAACTGTTTTTATTTGTTGATATTGTGTGTTTATTCGTGTATGACAGGAACACTTTCATATTGCACTCTGTTTTGAATGTGTATATCAAAATACTGAAGCCTGCATTGGATCCTCTCGTCATAGACACAGTCCCGACGTGAGCTTTGGTGCCTTTTTCCCACATCCACGAGATAACCTGCTCCCGAACGAGTCGCCCCGAGGCCTCCACCCCGTCTACACCAGCATAGAGTACATGTGTGCCTCCCCACTGTACCGCACCAGGGGCAGCGCCCAGCGCACCTGCCTGAGGAGCGGCAGGTGGAGTGGACAGCACGTCTCCTGCTCACCAGGTGAGGGCAGTGGACGTTCACTGTCCATTTAAATCTACCAAAGAGAGTCATGTTGTCGCTCAGTAGACACAGCAATGCTGCGTAGGGTCGCTCTCAGTTCATTATTGCGTTGAAAACATTTGGATGCTTTTAATGTCAACAATGAAAAATAGAACAGTGTTTTGGACAGTAATCCACAACATGTCCTCTCATTTTTCATAGAGGCAGAAAGTGCTCCCCGGTGTTGTAATAATTTGTTGATCTTCATTTGAATGAGTTTTCCTTTGTTTTTTCTCCATGTAACTCTTGTTTCTGAACAGCGTGTGGCCAGTTTGCAGCTTTCAGTCCGCACACTCCCGCAGGCACACAGTGGCCGTGGCACATGGCTGTTTTCATCCGCTCGACCCCCAACTTCACCAGTGCCTATCAAAGGCCATATGTAATGGACCTCTCCGACCAGCAGGGCTCCTCAGAAGAGTCCACGTTTTGGTACCTGGCCTGCAGTGGGGCTCTTGTCAGCCAGCGTGGTGCTGTCGTTGCGGCACACTGTGTGGTAGACAGAGGGACGCTGCAGCCCCTTCAGCCAGCGGATGTGAAAGTGGTGGTGGGCATGAAATTCCACAAATCCTTCGATCGAAAGAAAGGCCAGCAGGTTCTGAGGGTAAAGGTCTTTCTACCTTTTAAGTTAATATCAGTCGATATGTCTTAAATTATCGATGGCTTTAGACACACAAACGTGTCACGGTCCAGGTTTTCTCTGCTAAAATGTAGGGGTCATTGGATGGCAACATTTTTTTGAATGTTCCCCGTTCACAAAAATGTTGAAAGATCTGTATCTTCTCCAAGGAAACAAAGATTTACAACCTCCCCATGTGCAATCTTTTAGAGATCACCAGGCACTTGAGCTTGGTGTGTAAACACTTGATGCGGCATTTGCTGTTGCCAAGGTGTTATTTGTTTTTGTGAGTCTAGAGGCCTCAAGCTCTGCACCCACTCTAAATCTTGACCTGTGTTTATAGTCACTCACATCAAATGAAACTTTTTTTAGCACTCAGTAACATATTAATTTGCTTTATAAAGTGTTTCTATTTCTGCCCAATTCCCTCAAAGTCATCTATGACAAAAAAAAAGCAACCTTTACTCTAGCTGTCATTTCAGCATTTTCAAAGTTTTTGTGCTTTGTTGTAAGTCAAACAGACTTTTATACCCAAGAGATTTTTAATTACAAAACAAGATCTAAAAAAATCTATCTTAATGCTCCTGGTTTGACAATGATGAAATAGTTAAAGAGCAGTCATTTTGAGATGGTAGGGAAGATGATGTACGGCTATTTGCACAATCGCAGCAAGTGAGAAGAAGACAGTTTCCTCTACCTCTTTGAAAGACATAATAGTATTCACTTGAACAATGACACTTTCCATACAGACTGTATTTACAATGTTTCCATTTCACATTCTCAAACAGCCTCAAACAAACTCATATATGACATTCGATTGTCATATATTTTCAAGTACCGCAAGAGCACACTCAAAAGGCTGTGAAAGCTCCATACCTTGCCATACTGTACCTACGTACTGTACATACACCACAAATGCAAGCACACTTTGATAGTTAGTCACAATCATTTGTCAGTTAGCGATAAGGGAAAGTGCAAGACGACATAATGTCACATTAATTTGAGCAGGCAGGATGGGAT
>OMPJ01015299.1:22185-33359 GCA_900312935.1 Carapus acus | reverse complement strand
GAAAAATATTTCTGGACAGAGGAAATACGCTTGGACTTGAGTGTTTTTTGGCTAAATTTAAACACCGCCAATAACTCTCTGGAATTTGACAGCCCCGCAGTCCACGTCTCTGAGTGTCTATGTATATGTGTGTTTACTCGTCTGTCAAGGTCAAGGAAGATCACCACCCAGATTGCGTGGGTTTCCAAAAAAGTCATGCCAAGGATCTGAATGTTGTCAGGTCACAAGGGTGTGTGCAACTTTGATAAGGATGTGTCCAACATGATAAGTTGGAACAATAATTGGTAAAAGTCACTTTGGCAAACATTAGAAGAATATTTCAAATGTGCTGAAGAAAATAAAACTTATCAGTGCATGAGGGATCTTTGGTGTTTTTCACTGCACCAAAACCTTCTCTGACAAAATAGTTTTAGGCCCTGCTCTGACCTTTGTTTTTCTAACCTCTCCACTGTATCCAATACAAACACAGCACAGATCCCGGCCTCATACAGGGAAGGGATCATTATGTTTATGTTATTATGTCTCCCAAGCCACCATTGGGTGTCACAGATTGTTCATAAAGCAGGCTAAGGGTTTAACTCAAACTGTTTCTTTCTCCTGGATGTAACACTATCTTGTCCAAGGTAATGCTGAGAGGAGGTTGATGTAGGCTGATTGGTGGTCTGAGCAGAAAAAAAAGAGGTTTTACCTTCAGGACCAAATTCTCCTGGAAGAGTAATTGAGCGCACAGCCTAAAAATAGTCATATTACAACTTCAAGTTTGCAAAATGAACATATAAAAAAAGCAACTAAAACAAGGGGTATGGCAGTTAGCTCCTATGCAATGAACAGATTGCAATCATATTCTGTGTAGTCTGCAATGAGGCCCTGCACACTTTCTCCTAGTTGTCCTGCTGCTCTCTCAGGGTTGTTCCTCTGTTTAGGGAAGCCTGAACTGTGACTTTGGGAGGTTTCTGGCACCAATCAGGCTTTTGGGCCTCAGAGTGTGTTGAATATCCTCCAATTTCATTGCTTTCTCAATTTCACTGCATGCATGACCGCCTGTGCTACATACAACGCATGGTAAAACTTCTCTGGGTCTGTTCTTTGAACACTTCATTTACATGATTATACTGATTTACATGGTCACGTAACCATTTGGGCAACCATAATTCAGAGGATGGTGGATGACTGAATCAATTGCCCTCTAATTCTTATCTGTGATGACAATTTTCTTTTGCCACTGTTCAAAAACAACATTATTGGTTTAATGGACAGTCAACAAAAATCTTGTGCTTGCATCAAGAGGCAGTACCTTTCACCTCCTGACAATAGGGGCAATCATGGTCACAGGAATGTTAGGGTTCTCCCATTACTCAATTTGCTTACCACTTGCTTTGCGACAATTCTGATGCCTTTGTTGGTTTAATCTACAGGCTAGAGACTAGACTGGACTACAGACAATGACTTGAGGGCAGCAGTGCGGGCATGTTATACCACAACTGTCCATCTCTCGGAGGTTTCAGTTATTTTGTCAATGCCTTTTAGCGAATCATGCTAAATTATGTGCCAAAATACAAACACATAGAGCAAAGCGTCAACGATATTATAATTTAAAGAAAAGAATATTTTTGGGATTGAATAATCAACTGCCTTAACACTTAACCAAAATTGGTTAGTCTCTTCAAAAAGAATTTTAACAAGTGAAACACTGAGGGTTTTCCCTCAAACATCTGCATACCTTTCATGGCAGTAGAATGTACACATAGCCTTAGACTGTAACCTAGGCGTTAGTTTGCAGCATTTAATATTATATACACCTAAATTTGTGTAAATACAGAAACTAAAGAAATATCAAGATTTTCCTCTGGGTACCTGTTGAGGAAGGAGTTGCCAAAGGCGTTGAGCTTCCTGAAGGGTTTCTTGGGGTCCACGACCAGTGCATTTCCAGGGACAACACCCTCATTATCACCATACATTACTGCAATGAACCCATCGGTGGTTGGCTCTGGACCAATTCGCATCCCTGGAAAGTCCTGCTCCAGTAAATACCTGGGGAGAGAGGCAGTGTAAGAGGGGCACGTGTTGCTGGTATGTTCAGGTCAGGAGGCTTATCAGACAACGATATGAAATGGTGTTTAAAAGGGATAATACAGTTGAAGTATAGTAAGGCATGAAGGATTAACGTGTAAAACAACAAGGTGTAACTAGCCAGACAAAGGAGCAGGATGAACACACACCCACTTGAATCAGCATGACGTCAGCACTGGATACTAAAAGTCTACCCAGAGTCCTATGTCAAGGCAAAAACACACGGATGCAAGGCCAATAAAAATTTGTCACCTTGTTTCATGAGCTCTATTCAGATTTAAAAATGCCACAATCATATTTCCATATAAAGCTTTAACACCTAAACAAAACAACTATCCGCTGCAACTGTTGTGTTTTCCGCATGTCTACAGTGCATCGATTGAGACCTTGGTTGGACACATCCTCTTACAATTACGTCCATGTGGTGAAGTGCACACTAAGGTCATGACACCAAAGGTATAAACTGTTGTGTATATGAGGTGAAGCTATTAACGAGGTGAAAGTTGAAACGATGCAATACCATCCTCACAGATCTGCTGAATAGCTTCCACATAACCCAACTGCGGCACAATTACAAAGAACAAGGTTTTTCAACTTCAGCACCAATATCATTGACTAGCCTCATCCCTATTCATTAAATTACAATCATTTAGAACCAGTCTAACTAGTACCAGGATGTTAACCAGGATGACTACGGTTCAGTCCGCACACTGCCCCTTATGTATATAGATTTAAGGCATTACAACATTCATAGAAAGTCCAAACGAATACAGTACGGTACATGGAGTGGAGGTCTTCATGGTTTCACTGGACTGAAAGGGTAGTTTTGGCTCTTTAATGGAGGTTTAAGACTTTGGACCGTTCGAGCATTTCTTCTTTCACATTATCTTTCCACACAACGTTGTCTGGATACTGTAACAGAGTTACTGTGGTCTGTTATGTCACAGCCATCTAACTGAAAGACAGACATTTTGTTTGGACAGACTATAAAAGCCTACCCTTCACCTCTGATCTTTGCCCTCACCTCCCTCACCACTCGGTTTCCCCTTTTAATGGCAAATGCAAAAGAGGAAGGAAGACATGTAAGATGGCTGCTGTGAGGCTCACAGTCACTGTCCTCTGACTTCCTGTTGTTTCAGACTGCTGGAACATATGAGACATCAAAGTAGATGGACAGCAATGGCTGAGTGCTGCACAAAAACTAATTAGCTAACTACTAGTTAGCTAATAAGCTAATTATATTAACTAATTATACTAACCACATATGCTAACTAAGTACTCACTAATTACAAGTTATTTAGAACCTACTGCCCACGTGACTGTCCTTTTGTGCCAGCATCTACTACACTAGTAGTACTACTGCCAGAGGGATTAGTTGGTGAGGCAGATGCACAACCTGTGTCAGCCTCATTGACCCCCGCTAATCAGCTGCCAGTTCCCTTTTCATGGATAATGATGGTTCTGTTTTCTGAGAACTGCAAAGTCAGAGAAGTTGCAGTTGTTGTAATCGTAAAGTAGCCGATGACATTTGTCCCAGATGCAAATTGTCAGACACAGGGGGAAAGCAGACACTGAAAATGTAAGGGTCCCAGTTGTAATCAAGTTAGGGTGTATATAAAACATCTGTGTGCGCTGAGAAGGTGGTCAGCACCAGGTCTTTGTTTAAATCTTAGTTTACATCTCGTCCTGAAACCTAGATGCTAACTGAAGCATTTGATAAGCAATGGACTAGCTATCAAGGCCATGCTTCTCCATAAGAACATTTTCCATTGTGGTGTTCTTGGACTAAGTTGCTTACAACTTGCCTTTCAATTGTGGTTGATGATGATATCTTCATGCATGTCTTAGAATTTTTGGCACTTTGTCCTATCCACATGTGTGTAGATGCCTTATTCACCTACTAACACAATGCATAGGATTGTCCACATTTTACAAATCCATATTCCCCAATCCTTGTGTGGTATTCTCTTCCTTCACCATCACAATGTTCTCTGCTCTCTACTTCAGTCAAAGCCCACTTAAGAGCCAACTGCTTACCACTTTCCATCCATGTGCATTTCTATCATGACAGAGAAACAGAGGAGGTCAAAGGTCACAACGCAAAGATTACAGCAGAGGCACACAGGGGGGCCATTGTCCCGCCAGAGACACATGATAAAGCAAATGCACACCGAACTCACAGTAAACGTTCCACATCATTATGTGGAACATTTGGGGAAATGTTTGGATAAATCCAAATGTGTCACAAATCCAACTAACTCCGCCATGGACTCTGATAGTTCTTGATAAAGAATCAGGACACTGCTGTGAAGGGTACACCTGCTGATGAAAATCAACCCCATCAGTACGGCAATGAGTGTCTATCATGAAAAAATAAATGTGAGACAAATACTCTACAGATATGCAGGGTTCTCTCAATGTGGCAAAATCTAAAGAGAATAAAACATAGTACGAGTAACAAAAGTTCAGGGTACTGCTATTGTAGTGTTTGGTAGGGGGATGTCATGATGATTTCATGTTTTATTATGAATGCGAATCTTATTGCGTTTTTAACCATTAACAAACGTGATGGTTTTAGTATTCAGTTACCCTACTACTGTCTCCATTCTACATTTTTGTTGATGGTGCAGGTTTCACTTCCAACATGAAAGAGGAAGAGGAACTATATATGTCAACTCTGCAATTTATTGGCACATTATCCCGTGATTCCTTGCATTCTTCTCAGTTCCATGATTCATAGTGTTCCCCTAGTTAGGGTGGGGTCTTCCATCAGCCCATACGAACGTAGATGTGCAATGCAATTTGGTCAGGTTGCACATCCATTCTCTCCTAATCTGCAGTCATAACAACAGTTCAAAACAAACACACACACACAGAGGGTAAATGAGGGAATGACGACGAGACCAAGGTCCTGCAGGTTCACGTCACAGAGTCAACGTTAACTGTGTATGACCCCCCACACACACATACACACACACACACTGCAGTTGCAAGATAAGACAACCGTTCTGCACCTGATCTTCTAAAAACGGACTTAACCACAACAACTGAGGTGCAAATGATCTTTTTCACACCGAGGGTCAAATTCTCTCTCTCCCAATTCTCTATTTCACATTTCTGAAACACAGGAAGTGTTCCATTGTTTTCAAATGTGTGGAATAATCAGTGGCTTTTTATTCAGCGCTTCCCACTATTGAAAGAAACATGCAGCTGCAGAATGAATCGTGTATATTTCCCTGCCTTTGAATCCAAACGTCACTGGTTTCCCAGTGCTGGGCCAGCGGGAAAAACAGCATTCTGTTTCTTTTTAAAGAAGTAAGCCCGGTTAGGAGGCAAAAAAAAAAACATCTCCAGCTGCACAACAGAGACTTGAGACTGTACCATTTGCGATTGATTGATGGGTGTCACAGTATGTGGGTGAGAGCACGCAGGTTAACACTGCTCCTGCTGCTGTTGGGTTGCACTGTTTCTTCCAAAGAGACCAGACAGCGACACAGTAGCTGTGAGAGCAACTGTATCCCACCAGTCTTGTCAGAGCAATGCGGGTTCGAACATGCTCCACTGTAAGCACACTCACACTGACGTTTATCAGAACACAAAAAAATGTGCGACATGACTCCCTCCACGTCACATAACAGAACTACGTGGTTCAAACGCGCACACGTGCAAAGGGTAAGTCTTGCAAATAATATAGCTTTCAGAATAATCTGAAATTCAAAGAGGAGGAACATATCCTCTTACAAAGATGATGGTAATATCACCAGTAAATAGAAAATTTAGCATAACGCACGGCTTGGCCCTTGTTACTAGCTAAGCGACTGCAAAGGTGTTACGCCGCCATCTCATTTAATATCCCAACAAGCTTTGACTGACGCAGAGCCTTCGAGAGCAGCAGAAATCTGAGAGCGAGTGTCAACTAATAAAAACAATACTAATGATATCTAATTCGCCCTTGGGCCTGTCCTCGGCTTGTGCCTCCATTGTGGCCCTTACCTGATGAAGGTGGTCTTCCCGGTAGAGTACTGGCCCACAAGCAGCACCATGGGCTTGCTCTGGAAGTCGGCCGCCTCCAGGGCCGGGGAGTGGAAGTCATGGAAAAGATAAGCCTCCTCCAGCGGCAGCAGCTTCTTGGTGTAAAGGGTCTGAAGCCCGTCGGTCACCGTCTGGTACATCTCGCCCTCCTTGTTGCGTCCACCTTGCTCCTGTTTCACCCAGCTGAACATGATGCTGCCGTTGGTCCTGGTGACCGACACGCGTAATCCGACTTCCTTGTTTCGGGTTGGCGAACACGTCGGAGGGTCACGGCTCCTCTTTGCGCAACAGTCCCCCTCCCGGTTCTCCTCAGTGAGAGTAGAGGGAAGTGTCAGTGTTTGTTTTGGCACGGGAGGGAGTCTATTCCGTTATTGAAACACACGGCCGCCTTTGTACAAGGGTTTCTTTCCTACGTGCAGGCGTGTCTGGTTTGACAGCGTGTGTGTGTGTGTGAGTGTGAGTCCGTGCATGCGCTCACGCCACTGGTGCGCCTACCTGGGGGCACCGCCCTTTCCCCCGTGACGCAGCTGGGAGTAGAGGGACGGACAGACACGGAGAGTGAGACTGGGAGAGTGAGAGACACACACAGGCACGCAGACAGACGAACGGACAGACAGGCAGGCTGGCAGAAAAAACATAGTGCAATGTGCACGCACAGTCTGGAAAACGCAGTTTTCCAGTGATTCACGTTAAAAATCTACGAATCATTCGAGACGTCTCTCCTTCCAATGAAAATGTATGTTTTAGTGTCGCTAATACAAAGTCACGTCGATTTGAAGTATCATTTGAGGCAAAGCGAGATGATCAAAATTTACATTAATGTTATTAATACATGTGCTGCGGCTGAAGAAAGTATTAGAATGCCAAAACTCTTTCCCGTGCCAAGCACGTGTTCACTTCAGACAGATATCAGGAAATCTGGGCCTCAGTTTGTTGTGCTTCCTTAAATAAATATACTGCGTGATCTTACCGCAGGCTACACAGCCGCCTGTGTTGATGTCCCTCTCGGTCCTACGGTTCCCCTTAGTGGTCAAGACTTGTTAGTGCTGTTTTGGTGCTCGTGAGCTCTACGAGGACGACGAGCGATTTTACCGCTGACTGGGAATAAATAAGTCGTTGTTACAACATATGAACATATGAAATCAATACTTCTACGAATCGAAACGTGCCCAATAACATTAGAATGTTTTAGCTGCTCCTCATAGTTCAGTTAATTTCATTTAATTCACTTTTACATCGGCCACACAACTTTGTTTGAACCTGATATACAGTGTATGCACAGACAAAAAGAATGTGAGGACACAATAGGCATGTATGTACATATCTTACACACACATCGAGAGGATATTCCTCGAGTCAGCTGAGGCAGTTTAGGCATCTTGTGATATTGCGTATTTGATGCCACTTAGCATGGGATGTCTTAACAGGACTGTAAATCTCTGAAAATCAGATATGGGCTTTGCCCTAATGAGTGAAACATGAGGCAAATATTCTGAAACATCCCTTTAATATTTTGATTGAGTTATTGAATGATATTCTGCATTAGTAGCTGTGTCATAAATCCACAAATATGCTTATCTTGTATTCCAACAAATCCATCTATAAAACTTAACAAACGCATACAAGATTATATACACAGAATCGACTATTTGAAACGCGGTAATCACACTTCTGGGGGGATATCAGTAGCATAGTGTATATAATGAAATGTGCAAAATGTTGATTGACAGAACCAGAAGAAAAACGTCAACATTGCCCACTGTTTGAGAGGAGAAAAAAAACACTATCACATCCCATTCCCACTCCTAGCAGCCCTTGCCTTTTTGTTTGTTTGCTTTTTCCCCTCAGGAGTACCAATAAGCCATAATGTGATTAAATACAAAAATGTTTCAACACTGTTAGACTCTATTCATGGGACTCCACATATTCTCTCCTGATGTTGTGCTTTCATTGGAAATTTGATTGGTCCATTACACAAATGAAAGCCATTGCTAATTTCATATTCATAAAAAATAAATTTTCAACGCTGCCAATGTGTAAAATCTGATACAAAAGAAAGGCTCAACTATTAAATGCTGCATGCTAGGATTATGAAATGGTCATTCCAATTTACAGAGGTGTTAAGAAACAAGTATGACTAAGTTAGAGAACATTTGAAAAAATGACTGAGTGACTAAGTTATTAATTTTCCGCCTTCATCATTCAGGCCTAAACAAGGGGGATGGGGGCTGGGAGTGGCATCAGGTGTGTGTGCCAGAGAAGTGTGCAGAAAAAAATATATTTGTGTTGGCATATTGTTGACAACAATGACAGAGTTCTTAGGACAAAGGTAAAATAACGACAGAAAGTTTCCAATAACATTTGGAATCATTTCTCAATCCCATTATGATTCTTTGTGGGGTTTTTTTTGTACACTGCCATTGATTTGCATGGTTTAAGATGAATTTATCAAAGCATGTTGTCTTTAGGTGACACTGATCACAGATATGCCTGTTCACAATATAATATACAGCACACACCAAGTCTGCTCCATTTGAAATGTCAGGATTTCTTCTTACAAGACACTCACTTTCCCAAACTGATGTGATCTGTATGTACATAAACAATGCTTTCAGCTGTATTTTGGACAGACAGTCGTAACTGGGAACCAAAAAAATAATTGATGTGAAAAGAAAAAAAATGCTTTCTGAGTCTGGGAGACAATTATCCCTATAGTTTCCCACTGAAGAGAACGTATTTTATGTCCCAGTTGAATAAAATGAAAGTCCAGTCTGTCGATACAACAATTCATTCAATACACTTAACTTATACAATGGTTAGATCCAGTTCCAGACTCAGCAGACAACTTAAAAGTAAAAACAGCATGTAGATCCTTTCCACTTCACCCTCCAGCTGTCATTGACACGAGGCCCCTCCAACTCCACCATTCACGATCCCATTCAATGAGGATGGCTAGAAGAGTCAGAAGAAATGACCTCACCCGAGTAAGATTCTCATAATGGGAAGATTGCCTTTGCAACCCAACAGTGTCTAATACCCCAGAGAGTGAAGGCGCTGAATTAGAATATGGCAAACAAAGAGACTGAGTCTTCAGCGGTAGAAAATACAAACAGATCGCTTTCGAGTGGGGGAGGACGCTTTTGGTCAGAGAGGGCTAAATAGGAACAAGGGCCATGGCTGAAGGTGGTGCAGTCATCATATCATTGGACGACTTCAAAGTAGTGGAGGATGGCCATGATGTGCTGAGGCATGAAAACATAGCCGGTGTAGATAGCCATGCCAGCCACAGAGATCAGCAGGGAGTCTGAGAGAGGATGTTAAGGAGGAACTGATCATTAGTACACACGCACACAAACCATGATGACTGAATCTGTGCTAAATGCTATGTAAGAGCTGGAAGAGTGGTTTGTTTTAACACACTTTGCACACCTTTGATAGCATAGGAAATTATGATTGTAATGTCATAGAGGCTTTATGACCTTTGAGCTGCGTCTTCAGCAGCAGGCGCCTCTTTGTTTTCTTAGTTCTGTGATCAAAAACGCCCAGAGCCTCAGGTTAGCTCTGACATCAGTGCTGCTACATGATATTTCATCTACATCATCCGATACGGTCATTGTCAAACACTGAACATGATACACTACCACAATTATCAACCACTAGAGACAGCAAGGCCTAACTCCATCAAACTTCAACAATGAAGACTTGTTCAACTTTAAACTAGCCTGCAGGTCACAAATATTTTTCCCATTCCTACTTGATTGGATGATTTTTCTAAATCATCATCTCCAGTGGTGTGATTTGACTGTGGATGTGGGGAATCTCAGCACTTGGATGGATGGATTTTCAATAGCAAAAAAACCCCAAAAACAATTACAGTGATACCGACTCTTGGGGAAACTAATGATTGATGGGTTACTCTGGTTGTCATTTGGAAAGTCTGTATAGTTTCAATTTCAGTTTCCCGTAATTAACAATTTTGAGGCTTACAGGGCCTCCTTTGACTGATGCCACTACGACAAATATACGTTCGAAAATATTCATCAGTTCCAACACTCGCAAACATTCAAGATATTTTACATTGTTTTCATGCCAACGGCATACGCGGACCAGCTGATGTGACACGGCGGCTAAATGTTTCACTCTTGACAAGTCAGCCCCGCCTGTTTCAGTCCTTGTGTACTAAGGCGATCGAGTCAGAAGTCATTCGTTAATTTTTTTTAAGTAGTACCTCTGGTTATTGGGACAAGTTATGCAACCGTGCCACTGTTGAGTGCAAGGGATCATCCCATACTTGCCTCTATTTTTGGCATACCCCAGACAAGACACGGAATTTCAACCACTGCGACTTACTTTTAGGTGCTCTTACATGTAAAATTAGGGGCTCCGCCGCGTTGCCCTCAACAGGGACAAACTGCCTCCCAGGTATTGCTAAAGTTAGCATGCATGCTCCATACAGATAGGAAGTGCATTTACTGACAAAAGAAGGATACTGAACACGGTCCGCTCCCATGGCTCCAACATGTACAGTGCCGTAACCAGCAAGTACTGGTAATAGAACCAGGATAACTGCTTCCAACAGTCACCAAAAGCCATGATCGCAACTATCTTCAACCAGCGTCGCCTCTGGCTGTGTTCTCTTCCCACACTTCCTTGTTGGCGTGTGACGTCAGAATCTGAAGGTGCTGCTGCGCCACTCACAGAAGGCGCGGCCGCACCCATAGGCGGCCATTGACAATATCCAGATTTCAAAATAAATTCACCGGTAACGTTTTCCGTAATTTGGATACAAATTTTGTTTTCGTGTCAATTTCATACCCGCAGTACCTGTTCGAAAAAAGGATTGTCATTGTTGCAATTTTCAGTCTATTGCCTGTCACACTGTGAAGAGATGTTGAGAAGCTGTAAACATCCCAGTTCAATTCCAATTCACTTCAATAAGAGAAGACATACTGAACATTCTTTGCATTGAGATTTGTACTGAATCCTTATTTCATTGCAGTCATTCATGTTAAAAGAACATTCAAACAACTTTTTCACAACAGTCTTTCACTGCCAAAAAAAAAAAAAAAAAA
>OMPJ01015299.1:0-22165 GCA_900312935.1 Carapus acus | reverse complement strand
TGCAATTTTCAGTCTATTGCCTGTCACACTGTGAAGAGATGTTGAGAAGCTGTAAACATCCCAGTTCAATTCCAATTCACTTCAATAAGAGAAGACATACTGAACATTCTTTGCATTGAGGTTTTCGTGCACCGACAGCCACAAAGTAGAATTTTGTACTGAATCCTTATTTCATTGCAGTCATTCATGTTAAAAGAACATTCAAACAACTTTTTCACAACAGTCTTTCACTGCCAAAAAAAAAAAAAAAAAAAATCACAGGGCAGAAAATCGGGTTTCAGTTTTTCTTTGTAAAGACGAAAATGGCTGCAAAGATCTCCTCCTGTAACATTCTGAGGTATGGCAAAAGATGATTCTTCTCCAAACAAAGATTCTAATACAGTACACAAAATGGCATCCAGCCCTGACAGATGAGGAGCACTATTACCCCGAGTGAATCTTTGCAGAATCACAATTAATAGGCCTTATGAAGACTTATGGTGAGAACCGCAAGAATTCCAACCTCTTTATGTAGGGGGGAAATATATTAGACATTGGATAAAACAGTTGCTTTCCTGTGAAAGTGGCCATGTACATTTTTTTTTACTAAAAGTTGATAAAAAAAATTGACTTGTCATCCTGGATTGGTAATATCTTAACTCAGAGAACTCAATACACCCTATGTTTTTTGTCAATGTAGATTTTAAAAAGGCAGTCAGAAAAACTTCTCTCATTCATCAGTGAAATCCCTCTTGTCCACAGTTTTCAGTTTTTGTAAGAAACAAGTGTGATTTGCCACAGGAACAACTTAGGGATGACTGTGGCTTAGGTCCCTCAGAGGGAACATGACGCAGAAATATTTTTCAACCAAAACCTGTAGTGACTGTTGCAGACGAAGACACCACAAAAACAGTTGTTTGACAATTAAGAGAAAAGTCACAATCCTTGTTCTGTGTGGTTCAGCAGTGGCTAGACAGAATATTGAAGAAATGGTAGACCTCGTCCTTGTCGAACACAGCCACCTCCGTGGAGCACTCAGAGCATTGCACTGGGTGGTAACTCTCCAAAGCATCCGTCCCTGCTGGTGGTGGATCAGGGACATTATCAGTTTTGGTTTCCTTTTGTTCCCGCCTTCTCTTCCTGTTCCTTGGTTTCCTCTCTTGCTGAGGTTTGTAGTGCAACACCTCATCTCTTTTCACGGTACAGTTCATGACGAACATGGCGCGGTACTGAGTCCGGTACTTTTCATGCCTGAACACATATATCATGTCAATAACATTTCAGATTTGTTATATACAGTATGTCTACATGTTTATCCTTTGGGTTGAGACATTCAATTTTACCTCTGACAATCCAGGCA
Organism: Carapus acus; assembly: GCA_900312935.1. NCBI lineage: Eukaryota > Metazoa > Chordata > Actinopteri > Ophidiiformes > Carapidae > Carapus > Carapus acus. The sequence goes on along the minus strand of OMPJ01015299.1, from coordinate 20,826 downwards.
CAGTGTGGTCATGCATGCAGGACAGTTTAGAATGGCGTCACTGCTTGGCAAAGCCTGAGGCTGACCAGGTCGAGGTCGAAAAGCTGCTGTTTGCTTTCTGCGGCTGCTGTACCTACGCAAAAAATAAATATTGGATATTAACACGACATGACATCACCACACATCTGTAAGATAACTTTGTGATGAATGCTAATGTGGTGATACTGCTCTATGACATCTGTGTGTATGTATGTACTGTATGTAGGTAGGTGGATAGGTAGGTACATAGATGGGGAAGGTAGGTGGGGTGGGGTAGGGTAGGTAGGTGCTTTATCGATCCATTGACAAGAGTAGATGGTAGTGTGTCCTCGTTTTTTAGCTATGGTGTATGGACCACAAGCAGCTATAAGAACTCTAGGCATGATCTTACTCTCTCCTCTTTGCATCCACCCATGCTTGGTCCCTGTCATCCTCATCGGGATCATATAGCAGCTCATCGTTAGTCGGTATTACTCGCTGTCTCCGCCTGCGGCCTGTGGAGCTGCCTAAGAGGGGGGACAACAATTCAAATTCTGTATGTTTTCCCTGTAAATCTATGACAAAATCAACAAGATTCTCAATCATGATCTGATCTCTTCTCTTAATTATTTAGGGGTTATACAAAACAAGCTTAACAATCACTCACTTGGTGTGTCCTCTTCCTCTGAGTCTGAGTCAAAGTAAATTTTATCATAGAGCCGAGGTGCAGGAAGACCAGGACCACTTTCTCCCTCTCCTGGCCTTTCAGCTGGAGAATCCACACAGATGTTATACAGACATGCATTGAGCTTTCATGAGATGATCTGCAGCAGATGTCTTTAGTGTCACCTGCATGCAGCGGACGCCAGGTTTCCTCCATGGTCTTCATGGTAGAGCTGAGCTCTGCCTCCATCTCCTTCTCAAACTCATCACAACTAGATGACTCGCTCTCTCCTGTCAGATACTCTCTGATCAGTTTCTTCTTCTGTTCCGGTGTCCCATTTAACAGCACATCCAACTCGTCCTCCGAACTGAATATAAACACAGATGCAACACACACACACTCAAATTCTGTGAGTTCTCCATTATTACATTTCAGTTACACAGATTTGATAGTGAAAGTTTCTTTCACACTTAATTGGTCTGCTCCCAGTTGTCTACAACATGTCTTTGTTATACTAATAATGTTTGCAGAGTTGAGCTAGCTCGCCTCCTCTAAACTGAATGTTTCCGGCAGCTCCTGCTGCACGTCCAGCTGGTCGTGGGGAGTGAATCCCTGTCTTTGGCTTGCCTCTCCAAAAGTTTCTTTTTTCTTACTGAAGAATTAACCCTTAGGTTTTTGGGGGTGTTTTCTTTCTACGTTGCCGTCATAGAGAGCCTGGGTCTGGCTCGAAATCCGACTGTTATTTGTGATGCTGGGTATAATATTGAATGTGATTCAAGGCAATACTAAAAAAGGTTGATTTATTGGGAGGTGGTTGTGAGACGCTTTTTCAAAATGGTCCCCGGGAAAGCACTATCGTGATCGTTTTCTGAAGCAAGATTTTGCATACAATCTACTTGCCGAGATAATCCTCAGTGTGCCATGTCTTATGGAAACTGCACCACCACTTATCGCACACACGTTGCGCCAGGGTTGTTCCATCACATCAAAATGCGTTGGCCATTTTTCTTTACACGGCTCATTTTTCTTTACATGGCAGCACTCAGACAGCAAATATTCAGTACAAAAATATAGCCATTGCCCACAAGTTACAAAAGCAACTCCGTATAGAGAAGCAAACATTTGAGTTCCTACCTGCTTTCGGCTCTTTCCTCATCGCTGGGTTCTTCTATCTCATACGGGTCAGGCTGCTCAGATTTATTCATTTCGCCTTTCCACTCCTACACGCACAACACGCCGCGAAAGCAGTCAAAATAAGACTGATTGCCCAGCTAGCTCTGCTGTAGCCTCTTCCGTGTTGTCTTCATTTCAATTACAGATCTGTGCATACCGCCACCTAGCGGTTAGGAGGTGATCTGTATCAAAAGGACTGGCAAATACGAAATCATCGTTGCAGAACCTCGTCATGTAGTGTGTGACGACGGTACGCATATCTCCAGTGGCATATTACCCACCAGTAAAAGCAATTAGGATTTGGTTATATTGTTGGCATATTGTTTAGTTCCCTTCTGATTGCTTATGAAATAGTGTATTGTTTAGTTCTCTTGCTCCTTCCTGTATCACCCTGAGATGCTGAGTCTTTTTATTTCCTGGATCACCAGATCAATGGATCAATTAAGTATCTATCTACCTTAAATGTACATACATTATTAATACTAACCGCAGGGTTGAAATTTTTCACACTAAAATGAATGGGAGAGAAAACATACCGTTAAGGTGTTTACACCGGAATTTATTGTGCATGGAATTGGAGTCATCAGAGCAAGAAATTCTGTTTTTGAAATGTTTAAAAGCCATGCATTTACATCCCTACAAAACTCCATCTGAAATAAAAGAGCATATATACAGCACAGATAAAGGGTGTGAGGCAATACAGAAAAGCAGTCGGCATGACCATACGCATGGAGAAAAAAAGCAACTATCCTGAAAAGTAACCATTGTAATGTTCCACAGTAGTGTTCTCGTTTTCCCATTTAGGCTCAAAAAAATCTAAACACAACTCAATCTGTGTCTGTCAGTATAGCGTGTTCCTTAGATATTGTTTGTGCATGTGTACTTCAAACGATGCGTGTATCCGACAACAATAAAAATTTGCCTTGACTTATCACCATTAAATTTTGTATTGCTTTTGTTGGTGAACAGCTGCGCTCAGTGCGTGAAGCTGAGTAGAGGGAGTGATCCAGTGTGACAGGGGAGGCAAAAATAGGTGTAGAAGGAAGTTATCTTTGGTTATAAATACAAAGCTGAATGTCTAAGGAATCCTTTCTTGGAATGTGCTCTCAAGTGAAGGAGAGATAGCCCCTATGTTTACCATTGCCTTGTAAACAAGAGTCTCCGTGCGCCAGTAGGTGACAGTGCACTGTGTATGATGACAGTGGCAGAGAGAAAATGAAGTATAATGTCATGTATGTATGAATTGTGAAGTGAAATAGGGGTACAATCAACATATAGTCCTGCCCTAGTTTCACAATCAATGCAGGCAGCAGCTCTACATACTGTACAGTCTGTGTATGGACCGAATAGTCATAAAGATGAAACAGAACTGACCTGCTCCATATTAGAACGATTTGAACAACTATTTGGGTAATTTCCCTCAAGTCATCTTGTTTTGTCTTAAAAATTAGATCCATGAGATCATAACATTAAAAAATACTGCTCTCTTTCTATGCAGGAAAGAGGTGGACGTGATGGCTGATGGCCTGCTCCATTCCACTTTTGAAGCCCTGGTAGGAGGACGTGACAGGGAGGAGGAGGTGGTTTCTGCCAGGCTGGCTCTGAGGAAACATACCATCGCCTTTCCAACTCTTACTGTCTGCATTGCCCCTTTCCTCCTCTTCACACACCTCATGCAGGGAAGAGCTGGCAGAATGCAGGAAAGACACAGAAGCAACAGGGGAGAGGCCGGTAGCTGGGACTGCGTTAGCTCCTGTGGCAAAGAAGAGTACATCCTGTAGGGAGACAGAAGTCCTCCCAGCTGATTTGAGAGGAAAGTAAAGATAAAGTTAATCTCCCTCCCTTACCCTGAGACATACATTGTTTAAGAAACTGAATGCAACACCATTCTAAGTACCAGTACATTGAAATGCGAATTACTCAGGCTTCATGACTTACCCTCACACTCTATTAGAAAGTGTCTCCAAAAGGTAACAACAGAGTTTTCTTTGCTCAGTCTGTCCTCTTGCTCAGAGAAATTGATCTTAAAAGACTCAGTGATCATCTCAGCTGTGACAGGGGATGCCTCACAGAAAACGCTGAAGAACATAGATGGGAAGAGCTGGACCTAGATCACAGCAAGACACAGCAGACCATATCAGATGAGAGGAGTACAAATTGGATTATTGGTCTTTACTTAAACAAAGCAGGTACCTGGTGAAACACATCCAAAGTCTTCAGGCCTTCTTTAAACCTTAAAGGAAGAACAGAAGTTGATTTTGATCCAGTATCAGTTGACAACGGACAAAATGGGCATTGTATGCAATGTAATGCAGCACTGAGACTTAAATGAGTTAATAAGTTATTATAGCAGATTTGGCTATGTGAATAGTCATTATTGAGAATGTTATGATGATGACCATTTTTAGTTGACACACTTTTAGCAATGTACCAGTACTCACTTAAAAAAAGAGGCAAAATTCTGACTGAAAGTTGGTTACGTAATAAGTTGTTAATAAGTTGTTGAGTTTAAATGGACAACCAGCAAGTAATGAAGAGTGAACCTCCACCTTTGCAGTGGCAGTTGCATCCTGGTTATCATCATAAAACTGATTAGATCATCAACCAGAGCGTTTCTCTCCTCCAAGCTGCTGATAGATCTGTTGCACCCAGCCAGCTCCAGGAATTCCCAGTTTGCCATCATGATTTCCCGCACATTCTCTAATGAGCAAGCCTTTGCAATCTGAGAGATAATTCAAAAATTGTTTAGCATACTGTGACATGTATGTGCTCCGTATGTCACTTTAACAGGCACTATTTGTGCAATCATCTGGCTCTCTGACATTGGCACGAGTGAATAAATCTTCACAAAACTCAGATACAGACCCTTTCTGAAGAATTGGAATATTATGGAAAAGTTCATTTATTTCCATAATTCCATTCTGTAAATTAAATCTACATAGATTATAGATTCAGGGCCCACAATTTAAATAATTTCATGCATCTATTTGTTCATTTCTCATAATTTGTGCTCCGAGCTCATAAAACTCATGATTTTGACTCAAATTATCAAAATACTGTGAAGAAATCACCATTTATTTCTTAGTTTTTGCAGGAAAAAAGGAAGGAAATTAGGACCACATCAAATCAATCAAATCGTGGTACTTTCAAGATGATATCTCAATCTTCAATACTTGGTTGAAAATCTCTTTGCCTTAATCACTGCCTCAATGTGCCATAGCACTGTGACAATCACCCTGTGGCATGGCCTGGGAGTCACAGAATCATTGCCATGGAGTCATCCCAGATTTTGTTGTTGCTTGATGTCAGCTCTTCTTTGTTTTTCCACTAGACTTTCCACTGATATGCTTGGACGAAGCAGTCTGTGAACAGCCAGCCTCCTTAGCTATGAACTTTTCTGGCTTATCCATCCTGTGGAGGGAATCAGTGATGGTCATCAGGCAAGTTGTCAAGTCTTCAGTCTTCCCAATGTTGTACCGAGCTGAGACAATTGAACCAAACTGAAGCAATTTCATGACACCTGGGGAAACTTGTGATAGGCTGGCGACCTGTCCAGGGTGTACTCCCTGCCTCTCGCCCAAAGAGTGCTGGGATGGTCTCCAGCAGACCCAGAGACACTAATGGGTAAGAGGAAGGTATGAAAACCAATGAACGAAGCGAGCCAGCGAGCGAGCGAACGAACGAACGAGCGAACGAACCAACGAACGGGGAAACCTGTGCTGGTGCTGAATTTTGTAGATGATTGGTGTTTGACACTTAGTTGAAAACATTCATGCCCTGCAAAATTTTAGATGATTTCTTCACAGTATTCCATTTTTCGAATTCTTGTTTTCATGGGTTTTATGAGCTGGAAGCCCAAATTATGTCAATATCCACAACTAAATACTTGAAATAGTTTGCATTGTGTGTCCTGAATCTATAATATACTAAAGATTAACTTTTTGAATGGAATTATGGAAAAAAAACTTTTCCATGATATTCATATTTTTTGGAATGGATCTGTAGTTGAGTCAATGGGTAAGGTGCAAAAAAACAAACAAACTGGGATGTACTCGCCTTGCTGATTTCGTGAGTGAAGTGTGTGTCTGGGGTCATGTGTGCCAAAGTAAGTGGGCTGTTTGGTGGATAATTAAATAGACACTGATAGAGCCCAGGCGAGAAAAATCCAAGTGGGGGACCGCCATGAACAACAGAGAGAGCCAAGAGGCAGCCCATATCAAAGTAAAGGTCCTCTCGCAGAGCTGTTGGAACATGCAGAGATGCACACTTAGATCGGCTGCCAGAATCACAAAGCAGGGGAAATGATGATCTACATCCTAATTGAGAGTAAGGGGAAACAGATAATTGGCAGAAACATTACGCACTACAAACACTCACAAAGTGCACACTCTCAACACACAAATATAGCAGAAGAATGTGGGCATCGATGCAACCATGTCTCCCATAATAAGGGAGCATTCTACCATTTGAGGAGATTCAGGTCATTTTGCAGAACTAACAAAATACTAATGCTTAACAACATATCTGTTGCTCACATTAAACAAAGAGGAATAGTGCAATGACAGCCGATAATAACAATTTTTATATTAACAATCTTCCTGCTACATAATCTCTGACCATGGATGTTGGATCCTCTCACCCTTGGAATTCAGCGACAGGTTTTTGCAGGCTTTTGGACCCTCGAACACCACTGACTCTTGGATTTGCTGTATCAGCAGTTTCAGGAAGTACTGCATCCCCACGTCACCATCATTCAGGCAACTGGGAAACAAAGCTGGTTGCTCAGCTTTGAACCTGCATGGACATAGACTCCATCTCAGGCTTCCACCAGTAGCAAGACAACAAACACTAGTCTGCAAAACATGGTTGTGGTAACCGTTCCCTGACAACAAACTCAGTAAGCATCAAATATGTTACTGCAAGGCAAATACTGACTTCACAGACAGAGATCTTGTAGGGTCGAAGTCAGTCCTCCTGACCAATGCGAGACCAGCTGCTAGAGCTTGGTAGCTACTAACTTCCACCATGTCAGTGACTGGACTGAGCTGAGAGGACAATGACTTCAGTAACTCTTCCGGTGATGAAACAGGAATCACCGGCCTAAGCAAGGCAGAGTTAAGAGAGATAGATGGTTTCCACACCATTTATCAATCATTGTTTGTCTTTTTTGTCAAAGGTTACCTTTTACAGCTAATAGGTGTGGGAGTTGACACAACCAGGCAATTGGTAGGCAGAGACATCCTCTGACCCTCCTGAGTGGAGCCAACCGGAGATGCTGAAAAGAGAGAGAATTTAAAGATTTAAAGAAATTATTTGGAAAAACGCAAGATCAAAGAGCGGTGCATACCTTGGCCATCAGAATTATGGGTGCAGTCGTTGCATGTCCAGTCTTTTGTGTCTACCTTGAGACCGGCGCATCTCCTGTGAGTCCCCCTGGACCCACAGAGACAACAGCGGATCACCTCAAACCAACTGAAACAACAAAAACATGCACTGATGTCAACATGTTATTGTTGTATGTGACCCTCTAGACATTAACTATACTATACTGTTGACTGACAAGGTGCGGATTAGTTGAGTCTGCTCTTAACTAAGACAGCATTAATCCCAATTCTCAGACATATTTTATTGATGGGATGAAAAAAATAATCTATATGACTAAGTGCTAGTGGCGACAAGGTATCATCAATACATTAAAATGACCTACATTTTAGGCATTCCTGTTTTTCTGTAGTGGAGTTTGTTTGGGAATTGTGATGAATAAACTTCACTGCAGGGCCTCGTTAATGGCAAGACTGTTTGTACAGTATGAGCACACATCTAAAAAGTACAGCATGCCCCTGATAGCAAGAAGAGCACAGTCTGGGGAATTGTACTGTAATTGTACACACAACTTGGAGTGACAATTCCATCAAAAACAACTCTTGAGATCTATTCTTTCTCACAAATACACATTCAGACATTTTCATTTTAACTAACTTTCTTGATTTACAAACAGCTTTCATGATATTCAAACACTTAAACATGAATAGGTAAGCATGAATAGAATAGGTTAATATGGATTATACCCGCGTTTGGCAGAGTGAGTGCGTCCACTGTCACATTGGCAAGTGGGAGCATCACACTGTCTGTAAACCTCCAGCAGCTCTGAATATGCATTGGCCTCCAATTCCCATGATGCATCTCTGGAAGAGTCACAGATAGCAGTGTACAAAGAAAAATAATGAGAATAACAACATCAGCACATTTTTTTTAAATCAATCCCTCGTGATATTAGAGATATGTTTAGGGATATGCTACCTCTGTGGGATATAAATTCCCATCCTCAGCATCTCTGCCTGGAAACTCTCTTTGTTGTTACATAGAGTGCATCTGAAGAAATACAGGCCAGCACTGTAGGCCTGATGCTGGCACACAGACAGATTAAGAAACAGAAAAAATTACAAATCAAAAGGAAATAAAAACAGTGCCCCATAATTGACAGAAAATGATAAGGAATAAAAAAAGCTGCTTTCAACCAACCTGCTAAAAACAACCTGCTGACCTTGTCTTAGGCAAGTCATAATGCAATATTAGAATTACTGTATATTAATAGCAGGGCACAGACACACATCTTACCTGTACACAGTCCCTGTGGAACCAGCTTGTATGACAAACTGGACATTTCAGGACAGAGTAGGACAGTGTGGGCTCTATGGAGTCCAAACAAATGGAGCAGGACTCAGGCAGACTGATATCCAAACCCACACTCTGGGTGGGACTGTGATCGGAACAATATGAGCTGGACAAGCAGACAGGTAGTGAGATGACGGGGCAAGACGTTTTGTATGTGTTTGCATACTCCTCTTTGTGTATTCATCACTCACGGAAAATTGCCAGTAAACTGGCAGGTAAACTTCTCTTTCCTTCCACAGGGAAAATGAACCGTCTTCCTACACCTTTTCACACTGCAGCCCACACATGCTCCTTTCTTTTTGCAGCTAATACAGGTCTGAAACACAGGCACAAATGGTCAACATCTGGGTTTGAGTTAATCAAGGTTGATATATTCTATGAAAGGGGACAAAAAATTATCTTTCGTATAATGTTGTCCAATTTATTGTTGCTAATGACAGGCTGAAGAAAATTTACATTACTGTACTGACTCCATTTCCTTTTAATGATGAGGTTTGATTTGCCATCATACATTTTATAGATACACATCTCATTAGTAGGGTTTCAATGTATTTCTTGTTTTACACTAAAGGCAGTACACGAGGTCCAAAATTTTGTATAAAAAACAGGGCATTACTACAGAAGAGTAAGAAAGTTCAAGTTACAGTGTGATTTTTAAAAACAGCTGTAATACAGATTGTGACACAGGTTTTGTTGGACAGATCACTTTCAGGGTGTGGGTGACTACAGTGACACATTGAAGACAGTTAACAAAGACTTACAAGCCGAGCAGATCGTCGAATCTCCTGTTTGATGTCATTAACCAGGAACCCAAAGACACCCTCATTCTCCTCTCCTCTCTGGTAGACACCACTAGATGTCAACTGAAAAATAAAGGTCCAGTATCATTAGCCATGTGTTGTTGGTGACAAAGATTTACAAAATTTCATTTACAAAATTCCATATCACAACATTGTTTCAAATGAGACATTTAAAAGGGGAAACCTCCTTGAGGATGAAACAAATAAAACGGCTCAGAGTCGCCTTGCGTCACAGCAGCATATAGACAGTTGCAACTAAAAGACTACATAGGTGCATCCCAAAGCTGCATCATAACGATGTTTAAATACAACAGTTACTTATTGTTGTGACTAGGGATGTCCGAAATTGGCTTTTTTGCTGATATCCGATATGCCAATATTGTCCAACTCTCAATTTACCGGTACCGATAACAGTCGATACCGATATGTGCGCCGGTAAACGCTTCAGGAGCGCATAGGCACTATTTCGGTGTAACGCAAGCATTATGTATTTTTATCGGTTTTTATTTTATCGGTTTTAAAGCAAAAAAATCCGATACCGATATTAAATTTTTACGCTAATATTGGGCCGATAATATCGGTGGGCCGATATTATCGGACATCTCTAGTTGTGACCATATCATGGAGGGATTATGGAATGTGGGGCTGCAATGAGCGGGTTGAGGTTAGGTGCCTTGCTCAATGGAGCCATGGCAGGCAAACTGGAATCCCTCAAACCACCACTCCTGCCTCTGTTTTTTTTTTTTTTTTTTGGTCTGTGTCGGGACTTGAACGAGCACCCTACAATCCTAAGCCAGAGTCATTACAGACTGAGCTACTATATTACGTTACAAACAAATACTGATTGTACACTAAATAATTGGAAAAAAAAGACATCAAATGGTTTGCATTACATTTTGGAAAAAGCTTACCAAGCAGAAATAGTGGACAGACAGATTATGCTCTTGGAGTGTGACCTTTTCTCCATACAGTGCTGGGTCATTGTCACTGAGCCTGCAAAGCGCGCAAGCTGTGTGTATGCAGACAGGCACACAAATGACAAGGCAAGCAAACACACACACCTTAGTCAGCGCAGTTAAATGTGCGTATCAGGGCCCTAAACATTGCACATCTCCTTGAAACTCTGTGTGAGGTTCAAAATCATCCTGAAACACTTCAGAGTTGCTTGTTTTGTGTTTGTCTGATTAAACGCATCATTGCATATAAATATCAGGCTGGAAAAACTCAGGAAAACTATAATCTGCAATTATAAAATGTGTGTATCACTTACATTGCATCAGCAGCGCAGTGCCGGCTCCTGCAAGCTGTGACCTCCGCGATATCTTTTTCATGTTGGTGTGAAATGAATCTGTAGGACAAGAGAACTTTTTTAGGTCCTGGTGTGATTTCTATAAAACATGGGTCGGCAACCCTTTACACAGAATGGGAGGCGGTGGGGTGTGTGTGTGTGTGCGGAGGGAGGCGGGGGGGGCGCTCAAATGAAAGATTTCACTTCCGTCCTGGTATGCAGCAATCGCAACGTCCGCAACACAAGACTGTACGAGGTCAGTTTCAGTTATATCTTTAAGCAGGGCTGAATTTATTTTTTTATTCTCCCAAGAGTCATAGGTTCCCGACTCCTGCTTTAAGAATATATCATACTTGGCAATTTATCAAAGTACCCTCTAACTGTCCACTTTGTAGCATTCGTGTGGTCATGACTAGCTTATGATAGATGCAATGCATTTTTAATGAGATATAAAACTCTTCCCTGTCAGAAAAATTGTAGATCTTGCAATTAAATGGCAACTAAATTTCTCGGTTATCTGTGACTAACTTGACGTTTTGTATAGCAAAAAGTCACGTCTAGCATTTAGGAAGACTGAACCGACATTCCAGGAAAAGCCCAGGCACGACCATGGCACGAGGTTAACGTTAATGAAACCACTGACATATTTTGATAACGTCTAACTGCAACCGAAATAACATAAAAGAAAACATGTTGTGTATATCTATACGTATATGTGAGATCTGGCGATGCAACGTGCTAACTGTAGAGGCAACAATTAGCCCACTCCAGCAACAGCACAGAAAATGTCTTTAAACCTAAAGACATCACCTAACATGACAAAGGTCCTAATATGTATACGAAAAATAAAGGAACTTCACATTCACCGCAGAAATGTGTCACGTTGCGGCCCCGGTCGTAGCGAATCGTGGTCTTGTCACGGTGAAAGCGGTGTTTACCACCGAGTGGGCGTGGACATTTTTAAATTTTCCCTCTTTCGAAACAAAATAGTAAACTTCCGGTTCCGGTGAAATTTATATTTCAAGTTAAAGCTGCTACATGTAGCGGAACACCCTCAGTTTCTGGTTTGCCCATGCCCTGAGAGCATCGCCAGACAGCATCTGAGCATCGCCTTGGGAATTCCGCTACCTCCTAGATAAACATAAGAAAGAAAGGAATAGGAGCCAATACGTGAATGTGATATGTAGACCAGATGCAATTCATCATTCAGATATGGCCGTTAAATTCATTATTCTGTGCTTTTAACAAACTCGATCTTTGATATCCTCCTTTTTTTCTAATGATTCTGTGCTGAATGAGTTTCCTTTATTGTCTTCTAATGCTGAATTTAGAGCATGATGATCACGCACTTGTGGTTCAAAGTCATTCTGGGGGGAACTGAAATAACAATGTAAATAAGTAAATAAGCTTGTAAATAAGCTTGTGTGCCTGTCTTTTTGTCTTTTTCAAAATTTTCAAATTGTTATTTCTATCAAACGAAAGATGAAAAGGATCATCAGTTGCATGGCTACATCTGTTGTTGTAATCGTGACTTGAGGAAATTGCCTGTTAAACGACGCGCATGAGCGCAGTGAAGTTCTCAATGGCGGCTGGAGAACCTGAGAGGACGCACGTACGCTCGGAGAATACATATAAACAGTTGATGAGGCCAAACTGACCAAATTGCCAACATTCTTTCATTTACAAGCACAATCTGTGTTATGGCGGATCCACGCCATAAATCTGAATGTTACTACCATATATTTTATGAAACGATATGATAAACTATAGTGAGATATCATGGTGTGTCAGAAATGTGTTATTTTCGTTGAAAAATGATTATGTTCCACGTAAAAGTGATCTGTGTGTTTTAACAATAGGTGACCCAGAGGCCACCTGAGTTCTCCGTAGGCGGCGGCCATGGGAACGCTTCGATGTTCTGCACGTCCCACACATCGTCCACGCACTCCCGCAAAATTCTAGGAAATTACTTGACATTAACTCGGATCACTTCTTTTACTTTTCACAATAAAACAAATATGTTCGGAAGGCGCAATGTCACTGCTGTATGAGGACGAAGTTGCGCTTGTCTAGCTTTTATTGTGAAGGCAAATGTAGGAAGTTGTATTCTCTCCGTGAGTTTGCTGACACTCTTATAGCGGGTGCCAAATATATGTGGCTCAGAGGTTCAGTGATAAACGTGGGAGTTTGACAATGGGCTCTAAAACGACACATTTTATTTTGTGTTGTCTCTTCCAGTAGAGTCCTCTCCACAACACAGTCAAAGTCTTGTACTGTCACATAGAACAGCGTTCCTGTTCTCGCTGGCGTTGAAGCGTTGTTTAAAAAAAGTCAGTTTTCGTATCGATAACCGCCTGCATTCTCGTGGACATCCCTGAGTTGCGGGAGTCGTTAAAATGCCTTTTATTGAGCTTGTGGCAGACCTGGCATTGGAGCGTTTGGCGCGGGAATGGATCGTGCCTAGCCTGCAATGCCAGGGCTATTGCTATATTGACGGGCTCCTTGGTGACCCAGCCGGGGACGCGATCCTGGAGCAGGTGAAGGAAATGCACCGATCCGGAGCGCTGCAGGACGGCCGCCTGGCAACGTCCGCCCCTGGCATCCCTGGCAGAGACATTCGCGGGGACAAGATCTGCTGGGTGAGCGGCACGGAGCGGGGCTGCGAAGCCGTTGGTTTCTTGCTCAGCGTGATTGATAAACTGGTTGGATTGTGCGGTCGACGCCTGGACAACAAGAAGATCCGAGACAGATCGAAGGTAAGTGAATATATTAGCGCTGTGGACTGTCACATTCACTTCGCACTCACATCGAGCCTACAACACACCCGAGACATTCATGGCAAACTTGATGGAGACACTCGAGAGGAACATAATCCCATTACCTATTCCGTTACGTGTTTACTGCGCTTTGTGCTCAGCCCATTACTTCCCACACTTTTTTTATTTTTCATTTGCAACATTGGCATTAATCGATCACCAATCACGTTATACTGTTACGCCATCGCCCTAAATGGTAACGCCAGTAATTGCATTGGCACATTACTGGTAAATCATATCCCACCGATTACAGGTGACTGCCACCTCCCCGCCTCCCTCACACGGCACATCCAGCACGTCCCGCTTTTTACAGCTTCGATTATGGCCCAGATTATGTGCTGTTGGTTATAACAGTCTGACCAGTCCGATGCAATTAGTGCAGGTCCACCCAAATAGGTGGACCCGTTGACCACAAACTTAGTCTCACTCTCTTCCTGAGACTGTAATGATGCACCTTTTTGCTTACTTGTCAGGCTCAGTTGAGTTGTGATCCCTCAGACCATCGAGACTAATTTTACCCTCTCTACGAGGTTTCTATCAATGTGCAGATGCATGGATAAATTCGACTGTTACCTCGCCTGAACTTTAGATGGCGCTGTTACTGCAGACGATAGCCCCCCAAAAAGGATCAGGGTACCCCAACCCGTGGGCTCCCCACGGTAAAAGTGATGGCTAAAAAAAGTAACTGATGCAAAGTAAGGAGTTTATGACTGGACAAGACAATAACAATCTCAACACCACTATGTCTTTGCAGAGACTTGGAGGGAGTGGGGGGCAGAAAAGCCTCATCTGCAGGGGTGCTCAAACTTTTTCGGCTAAGGGCCACATATGCAAAAATGTAGGCATGGCTGTGCCACCTCTTATCAGGAATCTGGACTCTTTTATTGTCATTACAGAAATTCACATTGTGTAACGACATTAAGGTGCAGAGCTGTGGCACATTTAAAGTGTGTGAAAGAGTAAGCAGCAGAATGCAACTATTCTTGATGACGTTGTTAGTTGCCATCTGTAGCCTTGTTAGAGGTGAGACGTACCACCTGACCTCGAATGTAAGTTATCAAAATCACTGCAAACCAATGCAAAATAAACACAACAAAAGAATGGTAAACATGTTGAAATAAATGCAGTAATGACATCTGCAAGCTCTCCCTAATAATAAATAGTGTATGGGCTGAAATGGTCTCTTGTTGTATGTGACTGACAAGCTGCTGGGTTCCAACATGAAATGCTCATGTGGATGAACCTTTAAGTTAAACTTTTATTGTAATTGCTAAATCACAAAGCCCCCCTGGGAGTATTAGCCTAGTGGAAATGGAGCACTAGCTTGGCGATGTTGAGAATCGTGCACCTGCCTCTATTTCCACTTCAGTAAAGTGATGGTCCTTTGGCAGGCACCCAGCAGGCCTGTATGGGCCCTCAGCCAAAGCCTGAGGGAGCAGGAGCACGTGTAAAAGAACACAGCACCTAAGACTGGAAATGTTCTTGGTGGCTCAGGGCCTCTGTTTTGCCCTGTATGCTCACAAATCCAGATTTGCTGTCTGAGCGAAAGGTGTGATCAAATTAAACACATTCCCAGCATAAGGTAAAATAACACAGCTGTCACTCCCCCTTCCCTCCCTCTCTTCTTCGTCTTTGTTTGTGTTCTCTCCATTTGTACCTACATTTATAATTGTCATCCTAACTTGCAGCAGACATACTTTACCATAGAGTTTCTCACACACATAATAACTCTGTTGTGTGTGTAACGCCCTTATCACGTATTTGTGTTATCAGGGAAATCTCAAAACACAGACACACAGACTTGGCACACAATGAGGACAAAAACGTAATGCCAAGGGAGGTAATACAAGATGCAACCAGCACAACCAGATTTCATTGTGGCCTCCAACACGGGGGAGCACGACAAAATATTCAATGTTGTGTTTGCCTTTAGACAGCAATCTTTTTCTGGAGTTCTGCTCATTCTTCCCATCCCATAGAACACCCCCCCCACTCACACACACACACACACATACACACAAACACACACTGCCTTCATAATCAGCACATTCTCAGCACTGGAAGTGTGTGTGGCAGAAGTGTGTGTGCAGGTAAACTATGGCAAGACTCTCAGATGTCTAACTGTGCTGTGAACGAGTCATGTTTTGATGTAGAGGAGTTGAATTCAGGACACATAAATTCCGCTTGACGGTGTGTCCATGTTGTGAATCTGCTATGCAATATCAAAGGCTCGCCTGCTAAATCTCATCTGAAAGTGAACAATCAGAGGAAGTCCTCTAAAATTTGGAAGTGTTTTCTTATACAAACAGAGGAAAGGAGAAAGGGAAGGAAACAAAGAAAGGGAAGAAGCAGGGAAGGGCACATAAGGGAGAATGGGAATGAATGAATGAAGATTAAAAATTGTAAGGAAGACTGGATGGAAGAATACGGAGTACACGTAGGAGCTTTGATTTCCAATTTGGTGAAGGGTGGAACAAAACAGTGACATAGCAGGAAAAGGAAAAAATACTGGGAAAGAAAGAACAGCGTAAAAGGAATCATGGATTTCCAGCAAAAGGCTTACACTGAAATGAGGAGTCCAGCATGTGGGTGGTTAGTGCTGTGGACGAGTGTGTGTCTGCGTGGGCTGGACGTGCTTCGGTCTCCCGCGGGGGCAACGACTGTGACTTTTAAGGAGTCGTTAACCTCTCTTATCGTAGCTGTCCAGCAAGTTTGCTCACTGCAGCTTTCCATTAATGCAGACCGACCGCACGTACACACACGTGCACACACGTGCACACACGCACGTACACACACCCACACGCAGGCACAGTACAAACAAGCACTGTCATGCAGCAATTTGTGTACGTGCAGCTGAAGTCATAGGCCCATCAGTAACACTTACACACACACACACACACACAGGAAGTTGAAGAAGAAGTCAGCAAAGATGCAACAGCAGTTCATAATTTATTTTGAAAGTGGTGTTGCAACTCAACTGGACATTTAGGGGAAAATATGTAAAAGAAATTGTATCAGTCAGAAACATGGAATTACAGCTCTGAATAATTATTATTTCCTACTATATTGTTATGGTTGTATTATTAGTAGCAGTAATACCAGTATGTCTTTAATGATAAACACAATATTCTAGATAATAACCTTGAGTAGTATGCACAAAATTTCCAACATTTTTGTTTGTTGTAGTTTTGTAGCTTGTGTTGGCTTTATTTGCAATTATCGGAGGAGAAACAACAGCAAAATTAATTATGAATGTTTACTTTTGCAGGCAATGGTTGCATGTTACCCTGGAAACGGTGCAGGTTATATCAAGCACGTGGACAACCCCAACTCTGATGGACGCTGCATCACCTGCATATATTACCTCAACAAGAATTGGAACACTAAGGTCAGGACACACACCAAGCTGTGACCTCTGACCTTTCAACAAGAATTCACCATCTGTGGTGACTAATTTCAGTGGGAAATTGCTATTGTTTACCATTGCTTTGCTTTGCTTTGTTTGTTTGTTGTCTATAATCACCTCATTTCACTCCAGGAGCACGGTGGCATGCTGCGGATCTTCCAAGAGGGGACATCTTACGTGACGGACATCGAGCCTCTTTTTGACAGGCTGCTCTTTTTCTGGTCTGACCGTAGAAACCCACACGAGGTGCAGCCTGCGTTTGCCAGCAGGTGATCTATCAAATAACCCAACAATCAATGAAGCAATCGATAAGGCACCCGCAGAGCTCCGACAAATTCTTATGGTTCTATTTTTGTTTCAGATATGCTATCACCGTCTGGTATTTTGACTCTGAGGAGAGAGCAGAGGCCAAGCAACGTTTCAGAGGTACACATACAGTATGTCTGCATATACACACAAATCCACAGACACACATGTACACATTGGAAACTTAAGAATCACATGTTTTCTGTGTTTGCTGCAGTTGCAAGATCACAACAAAAAGAGCCAACAGAGAAGAAATAATACCTGGTGTGTCTCAGTAGCAGCTCACTGAGGTCATCTTCGTCTTCGTCATTGTCTTGAGACTGTGAGATGTTGTCAGCGACGTGGCGATAGAAGTGGGTCAGGACTCTGTGTGAGATTCACACAAGCTCACATTGTAAAAAATCTGAATTGGAGAGGTGTGTAACATCTGTTCAATTCTTTTCAATAACCGTTGACAGCTTTGTTAGGGGGTATCCCATTTACAAAAACAAGTACAAAAATTCAATTCATGATGAAGTTGACACAAATACACAATAGCGTACATTTTCTATTTTCTTTTCTTTTCTTATCACTTGTGTTTACGTTCACAGTGCTTGCAGAAACTGCCCTAACTTAATGGTAAATTTCAATTGACATTCACAGGGAGGTTGGAGCATTTTTGAAAATATCTAGTGTTGATATTGTGTTCAAAACATTTTCTCTCCCTGAATTTCTGATGAACTTTTTTATATTTTCTTATTTATATATTGTGAATGCTGATTTTTCTTGTTTTTTGAGAAATCGTGTTGCTATGCAGATGTTGTTGTGTGCGCTGTCTGGCGTTTTACATGATGTGTCACTGAGTGGACAAAGCGGATTGGTGTGCCACTAATGCAACGGATATGACAAGCTACTTGTGAAACGGCTGTCAGGTTGGAGGAACGAGATTAAAGGAATAATTGATGCTCAGTTCAAATGTCTCCTCAGACATTACTGAGCTGAGTTCCTGTTACAACCAGTCATGTATATTCCGTGAGGTTGTGTTTGTATCAAAAACGTTTCGATTTGCACTGTCAAATTTGACTTTATAAAGTCAAACTTGACCTGACTTAAGTCACTGTCATGGCGATTTACGCGCCAGATATCTTTACAGTATGTGTATGTATATTTGTACAAATGACCTGCTGGTTAATGTTATGCAAATGTTTATGGGTGATGGACATCTCATTTAAATGTCTACAGTAATTTATGTTAATACTTCAATATCTCCAGATGCTGGGGCTGTTAAGATAAAAGATATAAATACCACTACTGCGTTCTTCATATTTCTTTTAATAATTTCAATTTCATTGATACTTGGACAACCTTTGTAAGAAATGTAATCATCATAAATTTCTGCTCTAGTACCTTGACCAAACAAGGATCAGATGACGTCACAGGATGATAAAAACTCTCTCTGGCTCTTGTAAAAATGAGTTTCAAAAACACCAGCAAACTCTTTCTACAAGATATTAAAGGATTAGCTTCACTGGGTTAGTGTCATACTTTTAAGACATTTTGCAGAGATGGATGACAAACAAAGCACAGACCTTGGAAACAAGACTACTTTGTGATTCTCTGGACTGATTTCTCAACCACTGGATACCATTTGTTTGTCAACAAGCAAACAAGCACTCTCTCATCCCAAATTAGAGTCTCCTATGAACTTTGTCATATTTATGTTTGATACAGCTTTTCATCAGAAGGGTTTGCTGGTCAGACCAATTGACAAAAAAACATAACAATCCTGTTTTCTGTGATCAATGGCACACAAAACATTAAATCAACACAACTGCCTCAAGATTATGTTTTGAAGGAACATGTCTCCAATCATCAGCAGAGGAGGAGAAATAAGGAGAGAAAAAGTTGAGGCTCAATATGTAGTTACTGCGTGTGACTGCTTGATGTCAGTGTTGCTCCTCTTTGGAATTCTCTGCAGAGTTTGAATCAGCAGCACCTCGCTCATCTTGAGGGAAACTGCCACACAGCCTCCTGTGCAATCATGACATGGTGACTAGTGCTTAACATATATTGCTGTCAACGCCTCTTTAATGTGTATTAAGCGATTAAAGCTTTAAAAAAGACAAATGCAGGTTTCATTACACTCAATAAGATGTTAGAACAAAATATCAAAATTGCAAATTACCAACTGTAACATGCTATTGAATGTTAAATGTCAGCCTGTCATGTGAATATTCATCAGTTGGTGTCAGCAGCATTTCATTGAACAGCAAAGTTAATTTGAGATAACAAGATAGGATAACAAGGCAGGATGGGTAAAGTGGGGAACATTCTTGCCGTAGATTGGATGTGGTCTTATGTGGGAGGATGCATTTACCAAAATTGGAGGATAGAACGAAAAACATGGGCAAAAGAAAGAGGTTCATGAGAGCAAGAGACAGGAGAGACACGAAGTCTAAGTAGAGCAGATGTAACCCAGATAAATTTGAAAGGAGAACACAGCTACATATTTTCATTATGTGCTTGGTAACACTTAGAAACAACACTTACAATACTGTACTCTGAAAAATGATGAATGGATGTACTGACCAGTGAGATATGATTTGAGCTCCCTGACGATGAGAACCCTCATTTCCTATGTTGACATGGTACGGAGTAAATGTCACATGAATAGGAAGAAATGATGAATATTAGTAATCCACTGTGCATGTTTTTGGCGTAGTAAAAAGCCCAAGTACCCAAAGAGAACACTCGTGTACATGGGAAGTACATGCAAATTGAGTGTTAGAGTCAACACAAAGACAGAGTGACTGTCCCCTGCGACCCCAGTGAGGACCAAATGGATTGAGAAATGAGTGAAGAACAGAAATGTCACAATGTTGTCCGGTTAAACGTTTAAGCACAGTCATATAAAATTTAAAAACATTATTCCCCTGAGATATTAATCTCAGTGGATTAATCAATTTGACACTAATGAGTGAATTTTATTCATGATACATTTAGATATCTTTTTCTTGAATCAGATTTCCTGCACATGATCTCACACTGCATAGAATTATATGAAGAAGTAACCTGACAATGAACTCTTAGTAAGTCAGCTCAGACTAAATTGTCTTTAGCTCCCAGTCAGGGAAGTATCACAACACAAATCGCCTTTTTGAACGTGCCGTGTCTTCAGCTGTGGCAGCGTGTCGCTAAAGCGCTCCAGCAGTTTTATTATGTCCCTTGTTTTGACATTCAGTACATGTTGGGAATTAGGGAGATCAGTTCCATGAAGGAACAAGCAGAAACACTGGAGTTTCATCTCTAACTCTTTGTTGCATCATCTATCCATCACGGCAGATGATGAAAGGGACTCATTATACATCCCTCTCCCTCCCTGTCTCCCTCTTGCCGTCACTCCCTCTCTCTCTCTCATTCTGTGGTTTATTTAATGCCGTCTCCCTCCGGTGAGAGCCAACGCTGTCGGATCTAAATTCCATATCAGACCTCCTCAGTGAGACGGACAGCCAGAGGTTATTAGAAGGAGCTTCAGGTTCAAGAAATCACGCACGCGCACACACACACACACTCTCTCTCTCTCTCTCTCTCTCTCTCACACACACACACACACACACACACACACACATTCACACACACACACACACATTCACATACACAGCACCCTATGATCTATGATTCATGTGTGCTCATTTAAAATAGTGTGAAATATTTAAAGTTGG